>CAUYQU010065059.1:27500-96263 GCA_963574635.1 Cheracebus regulus | reverse complement strand
TATAAAAACCTCCTGTCTGAGAGGCGTCTGTGTAACTTCTCGGGCCCCTCCTGTCCGGACCGCAGAACCTCACCCGGGAGCCTGAATAAATTCCCTTGCATTGGATTATTTTGGTGCTGGCCTCAGTTTCTTCATTTTATCCTCGGAAACAAACCTCACAACCTCTATGATGCTTATGCCTTATCTCAGTCTGTGCTTCCATACTTCCACGTACATGGAACTCACTGTCTCTCAAGGCAGTTCTTGCCATCTTTGGACTATTTTGATTATTATGAAAGTTTTTCATATTCCAAGTGGAGATACTTTCTCGTTGGACTTGTGTTCATTGATTCTGTTTTATCCCCATGGGCTTCTTTTTCTTTTTTTTAAATTGAGATAGAGTTTCCCTTTGTCATTCAGGCTGGAGTTCAGTGGCATGATCTTGGCTCATTGCAGCCTCTACCTCCTAGGTTCAAGCAATTCTCCTGCCTCAGCCTCCCAAGTAGCTGGGACTATGGGTGCATGCCACCACATCTGGCTAATTGTTTTGTATTTTTAGTAGAGACAAGGTTTCACCCTGTTGGCCAGGCTAGTCTCAAACTCCTGACCTCAAGTGATCCGCCTGTCTTGGCCTCCCAAAGTATTGGCATTACAGGCATGAGCCACTGGACCTGGCCTCCTGTGGGTTTCATCCACCTATCCACCCACCTGTCAATCCATCCATCTTCCTTCCTCCATCCCTCCCTTTTTTCTTTATTTCTTCATTTTCTGCCCCCATCCATCCACTGAGGTAAGTGCTGAAGGAAATTGAGGAATCAAGAAGACAGAGTGCATGTCCACACTAGCTTCACCTCACCTATTCAATCCATTCTCCATCCAACAGTTGCAATAATTTCCTAACACAAATATATTCCTGTCACCTCCTTACTTCAAGCCCACTAGTGGTCATCCATGGCCCTCAAGATAGAATGAGCTGCAGGACTCTGTCTGATGTGGCCCCTGCCCACCTCGCCAGCCTTGCCTCTCCCCTCTCCCATCTCACGACTATACTCAAACTGAATAGAGTGACCCAGCTGAACAGAGTGACTGACAGTTGCCGGGATGGGCCACTGTCTTCCACCCCTGGGTCTCTGCACAAGCTCTTCTCTATGCCTGGAATACTCCCGTACTCCCCCAGCTCTTTACCTAGCTCAATCCTACTTATCCTTCAGATGTCAGTTGAGACATCACCTCCTCCAGGAAGCCTCTCCTACCTCCTAAGACTGGGTGAAATGGCCTCTCTGGTGCTTCCAGAGTTCCCCGGGCTCAGCTCCAGCCCAGCATGGATCAGACTGCAGTTGGCCCCCTGCTTGCCTGCCTGTTTTCTATTTCTGTGTTATATTGAAGTCTGGTTCTCCAACACCTAACAGAGTCTCAATAAAGAGTTTTCAACAGATATCACCTCTTCTTTCACTTCTGCCTTTTGTCACTTGCCTCCCTCCCTTGGGGTCCTGTGAATTGTAGGGAGAGCTAATGACTTCACTACAGTAGGGATGAAGGGCTCTGGGAGGGGCCCCTGCTGCAATGGCTCTAGCTTACCACAGTAGCTGAACCATCACCATTACCCAATCATCGTCTAGGGTAAGCACTGTCCTCTTCTGAGGGATCCTCAGAGACCCACAATAAGTGAATGGTGTGTGTGTGTGTGTGTATGCACACTCCTCACTGCAGCACTTTGCAAGGGTCCCAAACTCCTACTTTCCAACATCAATACTGCCAGGGGCCAGGGTGAGATGCTGCTCATAGGAGGCTGTGTGGTACAGTGGTTGCCTCCTCTAACTGTGGTGTGACTTCCTGGGTTTGAATCCTGACTCCACAACTTCCCAGCTGGGCACCCTAGGGTAAGTCATTGAACACATCAGTGCCTCAGTTTCCTCCTCGGTAAAATGGTCTTGATAATAAAAATGTTAACTTTTGGGGTCGGGATTAGGGTATTCAGCAACACGATGCCAGTAAAGTGTTCAGTGTGGAGCTGAGGCATGGTAACACCTTAGTAAGCCTCAGTTACTATCATCGTTATCGTTTAAATTCTGCTTCTCCAGAAGTCCTGGCATCTGGTTCCAGCTCTGCTGCTAACCCTACGGATGGCCCTGGATAAGTCCTTCTCCCTCTCTGCACTTCCCTCTCTGTTCTTGAATTCTGCTACTTCAGAGCTTCAGATGAGTGGGCTTTGCTGAGCAGCTGTGAAGCAGCGGTTGGATTGCCTGGCCCTGAGCCTGCTCTTTTGTGGGGGATGAGAAGGTGGGCAGTGGGCCTGTATCATCCCAGGATGATTTGCCTGCAGAAGCACAGGAGGGCGTGGGCAAAGGGCCTGTAAGCTGAGAGGTCACAGGAGGAGGGACCAAACCTGCTGGTGGGCTCAGGACTTTCCTGGTTTTGGCACTGAAACTTCCATGTCCCAGCTACCCTCTCTGTTCTGGGATCTGTAGATGTCCACTGAGCAGGATCATCATGTTTCTGGGAAATTGATCTGGGGATGATGAGGTTGGGAAGGGAACTGGAGGCTGGGGAGGGGCTGCCCAATGCACCTGGCACTGCTGGTTGGGGGTACCTGCAGGCAGGATGTGGTCTCAGCAAAGCAAAGGAGAAAGTAGAAGTGGGAGTGCTGCTGCTACTCTATTTATTTATTTGAGATAGGGTCTTGCTCTGTTGCCCAGGCTGGAGTGCAGCAGTCACAAACAGGGCTCATTGCAGCCTTACCTCATGGGCTTAGGTGATCCTTCCAACTCAGCCTGCCGGGTACCTGGGACCACAGACATGCACCACCACGTCCAGCTAATTTTATTTGAGTTTTAGTAGAGATGGGGTCTATCATATGTTTCCTAGGCTGGTCCTGAACTCCTGAGCAAGTGTTCCTTCCTCCTCGACCTTCCACAGTGCTGGGATTACAGGTGTGAGCCACCGCGCTTGAGCTGTTTCTATTTCTGCATATCTCCTCCAAAATATCAGCTGCCCTGTGAGATGAAAGCAGGGACTTTTCCAGCCTCCCATGTTTGCTCTTCCTGAACCCCTTCCTGTTACCTACTTACAAACTGGCCCGTATCTATATTCTTCCCAGGCTGCCTATAGCTCTCTATACATGTTTGATGAATGAATGTTGAACCACACTACAGATTTCAAAGCCTCATTTGACTCTCCAGTCTAGAGGGGACTAGAAAGGTCTTTGGGCAACAAGAATGACTAACATTTGTTGAGTGTGTCTGTGTGCCCGGCAATGCTCTAAGCACCCTACAGCAGTGCAGTCTCTTTTAACTCAGAAAATGGTTGCCGTCCCCAGCTAGTCTTCATCCGTCAGTGCTGACCACATGACAGGCACAGCAGGAAACAGTGTACCCCAGCAATTCTCAGCAGGATGACTTTATGCCTCAGGAGACATTTGTCAATGCCTGGAGACATTTTTGGTTATCACAACTGGGGAAGAGGTCCTGCTGGCATCTGATGGGTGGAGACCAGGGATGCTACTCGGTACCCCACAGGACACAGGGCTGTCCCCACCACAGGGAATTATCTGGACCATTGTGTCAGCAGTGCAGAGGTGGGGAGACCCAACATGATGTGCGTTATCTCCTATTTTATCTTCTCAATGGCCCCCATGATGTAGGATCACAGAAGAGGAAACTAAGGGTCAGAGAGGTTAGACAAACGCCCAGTGGAGCCAGGATGTGATCTCTGGTTGATTGGGTGTCAAATCCTGTGCTCTTAGCCCCTGCTCTGGGGGAGCCGACCGGGAGATGAGGGCAGAGAGGCTGCCTTGGGTAGGGGCAGGGGTCCTGCTCTGCTGGAGGAAGTGAATCTTCTGGATTGCTGATCACGGTCCTGTCTGAGGGTCACTGGAGGGTCAGGGCATGGCAGAGTGTCTTGTCCAGAGCCCAGAGAGAGCCCCTGGGGAATTCTCCTGGCTGGCCAGAGCAGCCACCAGATGGGAGACCAAGCAGAATTTAATATCTGGCCATCTGCAGCCAGCAGCCCCCAAATGCAGCAGGCAGCCCCTCCCAGCGGATGAAGAGGTTCTTCCTGCTACCCTGTGTGCTGGATTCACTGCTGGTCTAGGAACACTGGACTTTGGAGAATAGAGTATCTCACATGCAATTGATACATGCTTGTGCTTATGTGCACACAGGCACATGCCTGCACACAACCTCCACCTTTCGGGTGCCAGGGGCTCTGATGGCACTGAGACCATTGGTGACCACAGCTGTCGGAGCATCTGTCTCTCTGTCATATGCCTGCTCTTGTCTCTGTGTCTCTCCTTAGGAAACTGGTGGGGATTGAGCTACAATGGACGGTTTCTTTGCCCCCACATGCCAAGCAGAAGGGAAAACACCAAGATTGCTGTAAGTGGAGGCGCGATGCATTCAGGAGGACATGTCGTGTGGCAAGGGGCGGGTCACCCTCACCTGTCCTCAGTCTACCCTGTGAATTCAGAGTACCTGTTCTCCTCCCTGTCCTGTGAGGTCCCAGCGAGTGCTCCTCTCCCCTCTGATCTGCTTCCACAGAAATACAACCAGCCGCACTTTTTGGGACCTGAGAAAATCTTTACAAGTTATAGAATCATCCTAGAACAATGAGAACTACCATTTGCAGAGGATTTAAATCAGGTATCAGGTGCTTTGATGCATGTCTCCTCCAAGTCCTGTGGTAGCTCTGAGAGATGTTGACATAAACCCCATTTTCTGAATCTCAGAGAGGTGAAGTCTTTCTCCCAAGGTCACAGAGCATGTTATTTTAGGGTTTTCTAGGAAATTGCGACTCATCATAGATAAGGCTGAATAGTACAGGGCAGGGCATATGGCAGACACCCTAGATTCATCTATGTCCTTGTAGGGGATTAGGGAACCCTCTCCAGTGACAGACAGGAGCTGCTTATAACCAGTCCCACACTAGGCTACCTCTCAGGTGCTGGGGGCACGTGGCTTTTTGCAGTGGTTAAAATAGATGCTTATTGTCAGGTAAAGAGGAAGTAAACATCGTTGACTCATTGGTCAAAGCTTTCTTTAAAAATAGGACCATGACCCACTTCACATGGACTCAACATCTAAGAATGGCTCAAATTTTTGAATTTGCATCCTCCAAGCCTTCACTCAGTTCAGAAGTTGCATTCTTCCTTGATTATCTCCTGATTAACTGAACGTGACTGTGGGCCAAGTCTAAGCCCAGCATGAGGAACATGAGCATGAAGGCGGGGGGTGGAGGTCTCCGCCTGGCATGTCCATACACGGAGAAGAGTGACTATTTACAAAGCACCTACTACGTGTTGAATGCTTTGCAAACTCGACATTTCCTCATCCTCACAGTGGTCCTGTGAGTCTGGATAATCATCGCTTTTATTTTACAAGTCAGGAGACTGGGGGTTGGGAGGGTTTTGTGGCTTGATCAGTGTCCTGCAATCGGATAGCTGCAGGGGTAGGATGGGGACCCAGGCCTGGCTAGGGTATAAGTCCCCATCCCTTCTGGGTATGATATCTACCCACATTTGGAAGACTGCCCTGGTCTGAGCTTGTTGGGGTCAGGATGGGGAGGGTCTCTTTTATTGCCTCCTGGGTTATGCTACTTAGCTTTGCTACCTTTGGGAGTTCAAGGCTCCCAGTGGGATTAGCTCTATTCTGATTTTTAACCCAAATGGAAAGTTCTGGCTGCAATTATTAAGAGGCCTTCAAGTTTCCAATAAGACCAAGCCAGACAGGCCAAGGAGTTTGCTCTCCTAGCCCAGAACGCTCAGTCTGCCCCAGGCAAGGAACTCACATTACTGAATTACAGTTCATTTGCAAAGTTCCCCTGTTCAGCCAGGATGCTGGCTTCCCGACCCCATTAATCACAGATTCAGCTTCCCAAGTTCAGGGTGGCTACACAGTCCGTGGCAGTTGTCCCAAGTCCACAGCCTGACTCTGTAGAGTGAGATGCTAATGCTGAAATCAGGTTTGGATTCCAGGAGCACCTCCCAAGTTCTAGGCAATTACCTAACTTCTCTGAGCCTCAACTTTCTCACCTATAAAATAGGGGTAGTCATGGTATTTGACAGACTTTTCTTTTTCTTGTTGTCTCTTAGTATCCATTTTGCTTTTTGACCAGCTTCCCCACTCCCCATATTTTTAAGGAGAGAATTCACCTTTTTCTCTGTTGGATAATCATGGGTTCTGCTCTTCCCAATCCAGACGCAGGTACTAGTTACCCCATGGGGTCATAGAGACGATTAAACAGGGTAAGGCATGCAATGGGAATATTTGAAAATCTTTCTTCCAGCCTTTTTTTTTTTTTTTTTTTTTGAGACGAGTCTTGCTCTGTTGCCCTCACCCAGGTTGGAGTGCAGTGGCACGATCTCAGCTCACTGCAACCTCCATCTTCCGGGTTCAAGCGATCCTCTTGCCTCAGCCTCCTGGGTAGCTGGGACTGCAAGCTCCTGCCAATGTGCCCAGATAATTTTTGTATTTTGGGTAGAGATGGGGTTTCACCGTATTGGCCAGGCTGGTCTCAAACTCCAGACCTCACATGATCTGCCCACCTTGACCTCCCAAAGTGCTGGGATTACAGGTGTGAGCCACTGTGCCCAGCCCTTCCAGTGATTTTGAAAAGCATTTATCCAGGGCCTGGCACTTGCTATGGACATTAACTGTCCCTCAGGGGTAGGCAGCCTTCAAGATGCCCCAGCTTATTCTTGCCTCCAGGTATTCACAGCCAGACCCCTTGTGACTCTTTTCCCTTTGGGTGTGGGTGGGACCTTGTGACTTGCTTCTAATGAAGAGATACAGCAAAAGTGAGGGGCTGGCACTTCTGAGTTCAGGTGACAAAAAGGCAGTGGCTGCCATCCTTTCCTCTTGCCATTGCTCTCCTAAGAGCCCAGGAAAAGCAAGAGGCCAGGTTGTGAGGTGCCCTAGGGAGAGGCCACATGGCATGGAGCTGATGTCTGAGGCCTGCAGCCAGCGAGCATGGACCTGGGGCTTGCCAAGAGCCACGTGGGCGAGCTTGGAAATGAAGTGAGAGATCTGCTTCCTTTTTCTACCTTTGAGAGAGTAGATGGTATTCTGTAAGCTCTGAAACCCTCTATGATTTTTGCTATTTTTCTGTTAACTATTGCTCTAATGCCTGTAATCCCAGCACTTTGGGAGGCCGAGGTGGGCGGATCATGAGGTCAAGAGATCGAGATCATCCTGGCCAACATGGTGAAACCCTGTCTCTACTAAAAAATACAAAAATTAGCCGGGTGTGGTGGCATGCGCCTGTGGTCCCAGCTACTTGGGAGGTTGAGGTGGAAGAATCGCTTGAACCCAGGAGGTGGAGGTTGCAGTGAGCCAAGATCATGCCACTGCACTCCAGCCTGGAGACAGAACGAGACTCCATCTCAAAAAAACAAACAAACAAAAAACAAAATAAAAACACTATTGCCCTAGTAACTGCCAGCAGCAAACCCCACTGACCACATGCTGTCTCTGTGCTAGGCACAGAGTTAAGCCCATTTGTCTTATTTGTTTTTTGTTGTTGTTGTTTTTCTGAGACAGAGTCTCACTCTGCTGCCCAGGCTGGAGTGCAGTGGCATGATCTCGGCTCACTGCAAACTCTGCCTCCCAGGCTCAAGCGATTCTCCTGCCTCAGCCTCCCAAGTAGCTGGGATTACAGGTGCCCACAACTGCGCCCAGCTAATTTTTGCATTTTTAGTAGAGATGGGGTTTCATCATGTTGTCTAGGCTGGTCTTGAACTCCTAATCTCAGGTGATCCTCCAAAGGATCACTGCCTCAACCTTCCAAAGTACTGGGATTACAGGCATGAGCTACTGCACCCAGTCCATTTGTCTACTTTTTTAAAAAAATCCCATTTTACAGAGGTGACACTGAAGCTTGAAGGGGTTAAGAGTCTTGCATATGGTCACATGGCTAGCACGTGGTCGAGCAGGGGGCCCAAAGCAAAGTCAGCCTGACTTCTTGGCATCTGCTTCTGGACAGGTGAAGGCTGAGACTTCTGAGAAATGAGCCCTAAGAAGCCCTTTATGCTCTCCAGGGAGCACCCTCTGCCTGTGGTAGTGTTGTTTTGCAGCAAAGCTCATGCAGAGCTGAGACTGTTCTGGAGAGACTCAGAGATTGGGGGCTTGCAGTATCTTCCTCTTAGTTGGAGGAGAGCACGGGGGCAGGCCTGCATGGAGGCAGCGGGATGGCTGAGTTGGCCAGCCTGAGCTTTGGACCCTCCAGGTTTCTTGGGGCCACATACTTTTGTTCCTGAGCTCAGAGGCCCTGGCCACAGGCTTCTGGCTATGGGTCTCTGGTGACTCCTGGGAAACAGTGGCCCCACTTGTGTGACTGAAGGGAACAGGGCCCCCCCGCCCCGCCACCACCCTGCCGTGATCATTCCCCTTCCCAGAGAACCTCCTCTGAGCCAAAGGTTTGTGGCTGCTGTGACCTCATCCTCTTGTGTCAGTTCCTGCTTCTCTGTAATTTATGGCCACGTCCGCATTAATAGATGCTGCAGAGGCCGTGAACTGGGCTAACTGTTTCCAAATATCAAATTGCAAGGTTTCTTGGCTGATTACAGGGGCATTAGAGTGGAAAGTGGCAAGGTTCCGCTGTTGTGATAATGAATGACGGACCCCGGGGATGCCATCTGCCCGGATGAGACTGAGAAACCTCTGCGTGGCACAGGCTCGGACACCCTCCAACCCCTGGCCACGAGAGAGGCATATTTCCTGGAAGGAGCCGGGGGAGTTCTTCTCTATGGTGATGTCTTCAATGTCCCCCATTATCCTGTGGTGATAATGGGACAGACAGAAAGGGGCCTTATGGTGCACTTTCAGGCCACAGAGGAAGCAGATGCTCACTAGATCATCAACATCATCGCCATTACCTTATAATAGCGCCTACTGTGTGCTAGGAGCTATGCCAGGCCTCTCCATAGACCTCATTTACTTAACGCATCAATGCTCTGGGGAAGGTACTCTTTCCACTGCAATTTTACAATGAGGAAACTGAGGCATGAAAAGGTGACATCACACAGCCAGTAGGTGGTGGAGCTGGGCTTAAACCATTTGTAGTCTGACTCTAATACACACTCTCTTAACTACCACACCAAGAGTCTCTCCAGGGGGCTCTGTGCCAGCCAGACAAGCTTGTATCTCCAGTTCTAGAAGCTTTGGGGTTGGCTTTTTAAACTCCCTATTGCTTTCTTTTCACTCTGTGCCTAGGCTGGAGTGCACTGGTGTGATCTCAGCTCACTGCAACTTCTGCCTCCCAGGTTCAAGCAATTCTCCTGCCTTAGCCTCCCAAGTAGCTGGGACTACAGGCACCCGCCACCAGTTCCAGCTAATTTTTGTATTTTTAGTAGAGACAGGGTGTCACCATGTTGGCCAGGCTGGTCTAAAACTCTTGACCTCAGGTGATCCGCTTGCCTCGGCTTCCCACAGTGCTGAGATTACAGGCATGAGCCACTGTGCCCGGCCCCCGTTGCTTTCTAATTGTTCCAATTTCCATTCATTTCCAGGTCAGCCCCTTTGCACTTCCCTTATTCCAGTTACTCCAGGGTCTTCTCCCTTTCCTTCCTGAATTCTCACCTCCTCAGGTTGGGTGGATTTAGGAGAGGGTGGGAAAGAGGGAAGCAAGGCTTACTGAGTTCCTATTGCAATTATGATCTAATTTAATCCTTAAAAAAACCCCACGAGTTTTTTAATATAACGAGAAAACTGAGGCTGAGAGGTATTTGACTTGCCCAAGACTGCCAAGTTATACAAGTGGTAGAGCCAGGAATGGACTGACCTCAGACTATTTTCACTGTGACATGTGGCCTCAGGATGATCCCTCTGTTATTGCATTCCATCTATTTCTAGCTGGGCATTTTTCACAGTGTTAACCATTTGATCAGGTGTGGCAAGTATCTGGCATGTGTGTACAACCTGCCCTTCTCGTGTCCCTGGCAGACATTACTAGTAGATCACAGTATACTCTCCTGCTGAGCCTGGATCTGCTCTCAACACTGTGGTTTATGCTATCATTACCAAACCCTTTGAGATGGCATTTGAGGTAAAAACCAGGCTGGGTGCAGTGGCTTATGCCAATAATCCCAGTTCTTTGGGAGGATGGGGCAGGAGGATCTCTTGAGTCCAGGAGCTGGAGACAAGCCTGGGCAACAAAACAAGGCCCCATCTCTACAACATTAAAACATAAAAATCAGCTAGGCATGGTGGTGCATGCCTAAAATCCCAGCTACTCAGGAGGCATATGTGGAAGGGTAGCTTGAGCCCAGAAGTTCAAGGCTGCAGTGAGCTATGATCATGCCATTATACTCTGGACTTGGTGTGAGAGAGAGACCCTGTCTCTAAAAAAACCCCAAACAACAACAACAAAAACCAGACGTCACTCTGTGATGGTCATCTTGAGGAAAAGTCGACGACTTCTGATTCCTTGCTCTCCAATCTCAGCCTCAAATGGCCTACCAGTAACAGGTGGGAATCAGGAAACCCCTCAATCTTGCAAAACAAGCCCAACCCAAAGTTTAGCCTCCTCCCCAAACATAACTGGTTTAGAAGTTGCCCTTTCTGGAGTAAATATTGCCTCAGTGCTATTAAATTGCAATTCTCAACTTTTATTCTTCGGAGACCTGCAAAGACAGATGAGGCTAAGCATCCTCAAGGGTGTCCCTAGATTTCAAGGTCAGAAAAACATTTTGCAGAGAAGTAAAGCAGTTCAGTAGCATGTCGCACCAGGCTGCCAATGCCCACCAGTGATAGCCGCATGGTGGCAGGCACATAGTGGCTGAAGTGGGACAGAAGGTAGGTGCAGACTCCCGTGTATCTACCTACGGTGAGTTCATATCCTTTATTCCTGCTCAGAAAAGTCTGTCGGTGACTGAGAGTGACATTGCTTTCAAGGACTTCCTAGAATCTGCTCTGATTTCACTAGAATCAAGTATTTGATTTCACTAGAATCAAGTATTTATGTATCAAGCAAGCATCAAGACTCGTGTGCTCTGGCACCTTTTTTTTTTTTTTTGAGACACAGTCCAGAGTCTCGCTCTGTCACCCAGGCTGGATTGCAATTTCAGCTCAATGCAACCTCTGCCTTCCGGGTTCAAGTAATTCTCTGCTTCAGTCTCCCAAGTAGCTGGTATTGCAGGTGCCTGCCACCATGCACAGCTAATTTTTTTGTATTTTTAGTAGAGACGGGGTTTCACCATTTTGGCCAGGCTCGTCTTGAACTCCTGACCTCGTGATCCACCTGCCTCAGCCTCCCAAAGTGCTGGGATTACAGGCATAAGCTACCGCGCCCAGCCGAGACTTGTGTGCTCTGGCACCTCTTGATTGATCCTGACACACCAGTGTCCCACCCCAGCAGTGAGAACCATTGCCCTAAGCCAGGAGGCCAGAAATGGGCACTCCCCTCTCTAGTCCCCAGAGCCTCTTCCATCATGCCTGGCACTGAGTCCTACACACCGTGGATACTTGCTCTAGGAGTTAAATCTTGTGTCCTGAGTCTCTGAGCCTGTTCCCTCCACAGTCTGCTAGAGACAGCTACTGGGTTTTCCTGACCAGCTCTATCCCCCCTGTTTCTGATTCAGCACCCCATTTTCCTTGGGGGAACAATTCAGCTTTTACTCTCATGGCCATGGGATTGGTTGAGGAGAAACAAGTCCCTCCAGGCAGGGCAATCAGAGGGAAGGCACACTGAGTTCTATTCCACCCCTTCCAATACTCTTCAATCCCATTCCAATTATAATTGTTTCAGAGTACTTATTAGGGTCTGACTGTTGTCTGCCCACTAGAATGTAAGCTTTAAGATGGCAAGGACTCAGTTCATTTTATTTACTTGTGATGCATCAGTTCTTACAATGGTGCCTGAAACATAGTAAGTGCTCAATAAAGACTTGTCAAACAAATGGTGACTTGACATTGGCGAAAGAAAGTCTGAAGGAGACTCCTTCCTTCCACTGGTGTTGATAAAGGGATAGAACAAAAATCTGCCCTGAGAAGAACCCACCTGAGAATGAAGACTGCACAGAAGAAAGCAGACCTGAGAGGTGGACAGGTAAAGATTCCTGATAACGCTGGTCACCTGGATTCAGCTCCAGAACCAACCACTGCTCATATGGCTGCTTTCTCATTTATTCTACTATGAGTAATTCATGTGTTAGGTGCTGGGTAATACTTTGGCAAATAAACATCCATGATCCCTGCTTTCATATTCCAGAGGAGGAACTAGACAGCATAAAAGCAGACAAATGAAGAAAAGTTATAACCATTAGCCATGATAAAGACTGTAAAGAAATACCATATGATGGCCCAGTGCAGTGGCTCAGGCCTGTAATCCCAATACTTTGGGGGACTGAGGTGGGAGGATCACTTGAGCTCAGGAGTTCAAGACCAGCCTGGGCAAGATAGCAAGACCCCTGTCTCTACTTAAAAAAAAAAAATAGCTGGGCATGGTGGTGTGCACCCAGAATCCCAGCTACTCAGGAGGCTAAGGTGGGAGGATTGCTTGAGCCCAGGAGGTCAAGGCTGCAGTGAGCCATGATCATGCTACTATACTCCAGTCTGGATGACAGAGTGAGACCTTGTCTCAGGAAAAAACCAACAACAAAAACCAAAACAACTTGAAGATTGTGAAGAAGTACCCCTGCCTCTCCAAAGAAGAGGAGGTGTTCCAAGCAGAAGAAACAGCATATGCAAAGGCCCTGAGGTTGGAACAAGCTTGGTATGTGTGAAGATGCCAAAATCCTGGCATGTACAGAGTGCGGGAACACCAGGCTTGAGATAGAGCTGGACATTAGTGCATATCTTAGCTTGGAACTTGGAGATCAAGGTGAGGCATTTAGATTTTATCTGATGTACCCTGGGAAGCTAGAGAAAGATCTGGAACAAGGAATGACAATCACTTTGTGTCTAGACAGATTCCTCTGCCTACTTAAGGCAAATGCATTGGGACACAGGGTGAAAGAGGAAGTAAGGGCTCCAGACGAGAGAAGACAGTGGACTGGGTGAGTGTGGGGACACTGGACAAGGCAAGAAGCGGGCAGAGGTGAGGCCGGGCGCGGTGGCTCACCCCTGTAATCCCAGCACTTCGGGAGGCTGAGGCAGGTGGATCACCTGAGGTCGGGAGCTCAAGACCAGCCTGACCAACATGGAGAAACCCCATCTCTACTAAAGATACAAAATTAGTCGGGCATGGTGGCGCATGCCTGTAGTCCCAGCTACTCGGAAGGCTGAGGCAGGAGAATCGCTTGAACCTGGGAGGCGGAGGTTGTGGTGAGCCGAGATAGCGTCACTGCACTCCAGCCTGGGCAACCAGAGCGAAACTCCATCTCAAAAAAAAAAAAAAAAAATAGTGGGCAGAGGTGAGGACTGTGGTGCAGCTGAATTTTCAGAGGCCTTTTATGTACACCCACTCTTTGGAATCATTCTCATAGATACCATAGATAGCCTATGGGACGTCTACCCACCAGCCTGGCCCCACATCGCACTGAGTCATTTTCAATCATAGCCTTCCAGGGTGATTTCCTTACCTGCTTTTCTCTGTGTTTTTAAGCTCTTCATTACTTCCTAATTGTCCTGATTTTAGTTCTTTCTTGTTCTTGTCAAACATCCATTTAAAAAATGAGTCATCATTAACTGCACGCCACTCTTCATTTAAAATTAGGCCCATTTCACCCTTTCTCGCTCTCTTTTTTCCTCTTCAAAAAAACTGGAGGATTAAGAAAATTACACTTTTCTGATATCCTTTTTAAATCTCTTTTGCTAGTGCAAATGCTACTGGCTGCTCAACTGCCTTAAGGGTTTCTTCCACAGCCCAAATGAGCAGCTTTGTGCTTCCAGCCTTTGAGAGCTCCTGGGGCCGTTGATCACTGAGCCAAACCTCTGGGTCTCAGTCTCCCATTGTGGCCTGCTCAGGCATGAATCAAATTAAGACTAGACCATCAGGGGACATGAAGCTACTCTCACCTCACAAGTGAAGCTGGCCTGGCCTTGAGCTGTTCCCTGTGAAGTAACCCTATGCACTTCTAATGTTGCAACTCCAAAACCCAGCAAGACAGCTGCTTTCATTGAGTCAATCAACAAACATGTCTACTAGGTCATGAGGCCTCTGCTGGGAGATAGGACAGAGCTAAAGGCAGGCTCGGGATTCAAAGTGCCTGAGGCTGCTTTTTTACAGCTGGTAGAATTTGGAACAAATTGGCAGAACTCAAACACCCTACTTACAGGGTTGGTTTGTGAATGAAATGGACTATATTGAAGCCATTATCTAGCCGTGGGGGATGAGATCTTGAGGAAAATTTATTTTACACAGAGGAAAAGGGATAGAGATCAGTAAGTGTCAATGGACATGGTCACCCAAGCTGAGTTTTCAGATGGAATGAAAAATAAAAAATAAATTGGTCAAGTCTCAAGAAGGGGCCTATGGCACAAAGAGAACATGTTGTATGATTCCACCTTGCAAAGTTCAGGAGGAAGAAGACTACTGGTGGTGGAAGATGTCAGTATAATGGTGTTCCATAAGGGTGAATTATTTTTTACTATTTTTTTGAGACAGAGTCTCACTCTGTTGCCTATGCTGGAGTGCAGTGGCACAATCATAGCTTACTGTCACCTCAATCTCTTGGGCTCAAGCAATCCTCCTGCCTCAGCTTCCCAAGTAGCTTGGACCACAGGCATGTGCCACCATTCCCTGCTAATTGTTTTGATTTTTTAGTAGAGATGAGGTCTCACTATGTTGCCTAGGCTAGTCTCAAACTCCAGAGCTCAAGTGATCCTTCTGCCTTGGCCTTCCAAAGTGCTGGGATGATGGCTGTGAGCCATTGCACCTGGTCAAGGGGTGGGTTATTGATTGGGAGGGGCGCAGGGATTCTGTAGGGTGTGTTGGAAATGTCCTGCATCTTGATCCAGGTGGCAGATACACAGGAGCCTTGTTAAAACCCAGCAGGGGTGTACCTTTAATATTAGCACACTTTACTGAGTGTTCGTTATGCCTATAACTCACATAACTCTTGGTATCTAACCCCTTATCTGACCACTCTACCCAGTTATTTTCCTTCTCTTTATCCATCTGTTCATCCATATTCATCCATCTATCCTTCCCTTCACCATTCATTCATATGCCCCTTCATCCATTTGTCTTTCCTTCTATCCATCCATCTTTCCATTATCCAACCATCCATTCATCAATCTATCCATTGTGTAATCATTTGTCCTCCATCTATATATCCTTCCTTCCTTCCTCCCACCTACCCACTCATTTGTCTTTTGGTTCATCCATTCACCCATCCATCCATCCCTCTATTCATCATTCATTCATTCACGAGTTCATCCATTTATCCTTCCTTTCATCCTTTATCTATCCTCTTGCTCTTTCAGAAACTAGTAATGGTCCCTACAATATGCCAGGCATTGAGCCAACTCAACTAGGAGGATGCGACGATGAAGAAATCACCATCCTCACTGTCTCTCAGCTCAATTCAGGAGACAGAACCCAAATCCACCTCTACGATGAACCATGGAAAGTTCCACAGGGATAAAATGAAGCCCTGTGCTTACAGCTAGGGTGTCTGGGGAAAGGGATGTGTATTTCAGAGGAGCTGATATCTTAGATGAAATGAGAAGGCTCATGTGGTGTTTACTAGGGTAAGGAAGGGCAGTGGCATTCCAAGTTGGGGGAACAGTATGTGCGAAGGCACACACCATTGAAGGAGCAACTCAAGTTCTAGGACTTGCATATTTAGCTTGACAAGAGTATAAGGAGTGCAGACAGAAGACTTACAGGTCTTGAGGCTGGTGGGGAGGACCACATGGTAGAGGATTCTGTGTAGAAGCCAATGGGTCCTGGCAGCATTAAGTGCATGATACTTAGGAAAGGAAGAAACTATTTCTAAGGCAGGGGACAGCCCCAGATCCTTCTGACATATATAAACAAAAGCCCTTCCAAGGGTACAGGGAAATCTACCTCTTTTCTCAAAACCTGAAATGTCTAAGGTCTGGAAGAAAAACAGGCCCTAGTCCATGATTAAATCTCTATGATAGGCTTAGTTATGTGTGCAATTTAGATTTAATAAGAAGGCCCCTGGATTCCATAATAAAATACAAGGAGCATGTTACCAGGTGAGGCCTGATCTTTATTTAATTAGATGCTAGCTTCACGTGGCTTCAGGGAATGAGAAAAGGACTCATGGGTTAGTGGATGACTTTTGCAGCAAGATTTATCTATGTCCCTCTTCAGGGTATCTGTTGCAATTACCAAAGGAATATGCAAATCAGGGAAAGCCTGTATCAGTCCTGGAAACTAGGGAAGATTGGCATCCATATTAATTCATATAATTTATGCAAAATACAGTGTGGATGAGATTTGACTGAAAGAAGGTCTAAACAGATTTGTAGAAGGTCATGAAGGAGTAAGTCGCCTTCCAGTTAGTGGAAGAGACCCCAGAGCATATAACTGTCAGGAATGGGAAGTAACAAACAGGTTCATTTAAATCCAGCTGGTGCCTCTGGGAAAGATGTAGTATGGACCACCATGTTGTGGAGAAGCCCAAGTAGGAGTTAATCCTTGGCTGGTGGCCACTGAGGGAAGCCAGGCTCGGCACACAGTAAGGACATTACCTTCATTATTTCTCTGATTCCACAATCACCAGAGTCAGAGAAATAATGAAGTCTGGAACCCCTGCTGACGTTGCCCATTATAACCGTCCCCCACCTTGCTCTCCTGGGTGACTGGAATCCCCAGTTAGAAATGTTCAACTGTGATAACTCCAATTTTCCCCTACTTGTTTCTGTTGGGCTTGATAGGATTAATAGGGCTCATGTAACCTTAGACACATGGAAGATCAATTCAGATACTACAGAAGAGGGAGTAGAACAAAAAGAGAAAAATAATTTTAAAAAGTAGAAAACTTTCTTGAGGTTTCAGTCTATAACTGGCTGAACCGAGTGAGTATCTCAGCCAAATCTAAAAAAATCAGTTTTGGGAATTTCAGAATAAGAAAACATTTCTGCAAGTATTTAAGAAAAAAAAAAATGAAGCAAAACCAACCCCTAAACCCCAAACAACCACCACCACCACACAGGTGATCTTTATAAAGGAACAGAATCAGGCTTGCCACAGATTTCTAAAACTTGATACCACAAGCAAAAGAAGCAAATAGGCAAAAAAGTTGCACAGGCACTTCATGAAAGAATATATCCAAATGGCTGGTAAGTAAGCATGTGAAAAGCTCATCGATGTCATAAGACATTAGAGAAATACAAATTAAAACCACAGTGAGCTCTCTCTATGTACCTGGAATGGCCTAGACCAAACAAAATAAGAATTTAAAACCCTGGCAAATTCCAAGTCGACAAGGACCTGGAGCAAGTGGAACTGTCATGCATGGATGGTGGGGAATGCTGCAGGCATGTTGGGAAACTGTTTGACAGATTCTTACAGTGTTCACCTCCCATATGATCGAGCAATTCCACACCTACATACATACCTGGGAAAATGAATTCAGTGTCTACCAAAAAGACCTGTATAATACCAGTAATCCCAAACTGGAAACCACCCAAATATCTACCATCAGGAAAATGGATAACAAACTGTGGTATAGTCATTCAATGTACTAATACTCAGACAGAAAAAAAAAATTAAAAGGGATGAATTAATGATATACACAATATGGGTGAATCTAAAAGAAATAAGACCTAGTGTTCAATAGATCAGTAGGGTGATTATAGTTATCAAGAATACTACTGTACATTTCAAAATGGCTAGAAGGGAATTAAACAAATGTTCCTGGCACAAAGAAAAGCTACAACCCGGGCAACATAGTGGGACCCTGTCTCAACAAAAAATAAAATTAAGAATTAGCCAGATGTGATGGTGGCATGCACCTGTAGTCCCAGCTACTCAGGAGGTTGAGGCAGGAAGACCCCTGGTGTCTGGGAAACTGAGGATACAGTGAGCTATTATTGTGCCACTGCACGCTAGCCAGGGTCAGAGTGCCCTGTCTCAAAAATAAAGAGTCAGGGTGATGAATATCCCTATAACTCTGGTTTGATCTTCACACATGGTATGAAATGTAATAAATGATCACACATATGTGAAAATATGTACATCTATTATGTATCAGTTAAGAAAAACATAATGTGGGGTAGAATAAGCCAGACATAGGATCTGGACTGTGTGATTCCATTTATATGAAGTTCAAGACCAGATAAAACTAAACTGCTATTATCCTAAGGGTGATTGCACCTTGGGGTGGAAGAATGCCTGCAAAGGAGGATAAGGGGACATTCCGGGGTGATGGGAATTTATTAGTCCATTTTCACACTGCTGATAAAGATATAGCTGAGATTGGGTGATTTAGAAAGAAAATGAGGTTTAATGAACTCACAGTTCCACGTGGCTGGGGAGGCCTCACAATCATGGCGGAAGGCAGAGGAGGAGCAGAGGCATGTCTTACATGGTGGCAGGCAAGAGAGAATGAGAGCTAAGTGCAAGGGGAAACGCCTTATAAAACCATCAGATCTTGTGAGACTTATTCACTACCACAAGAACAGTATGGGGGAAAACGCTCCCATGATTCAATTACCACTGACCGGCTCCCTCCCACAACCTGTGGAAGTTATGGGAGCTACAATTCAATATGAGATTTGGGTGGGGACACAGTGAAAGCATATCAGGAATATTCAGTTTGTGGTCCAAGAATTCTCCACACTTCTACTTACCTTTCAGGTGCCACGAATGTGTTCTCAGACAAAAACTCAGAAAGTTTGCCACTTGTGTGCCCTCAAACAAAACAAAATGAAAAACTCAAATGCAAGCCCTTGCTGACCAAACAACAAATCAAAACAAATAATCCAAGAATGGTGAGATCACGGATTTTAAGAACTGATACTGAGCAACAGAACCAGAAAAACAAAAAGATAAATCTATGTATATTTTTGTCAGTAATTACTGACAACGCAAATATAAAAGTAATTCTCTAAAGTGGGATCTATTAAATAAAACTATTTTATTAATACTAATAATTTGAATCTAAGCTCCTAGAATCCAATGAAAGAAATTCTGAAACTAGGGAAAGGAGAGAAGAAATAAATCTTAAGGAAATAAGCAGATACAGGAAAAAAAGATGAATGTACAAGGAGGGTTATGGAGTTATTGACCAGATAGTAGAAGTGATCTAAATTTTCATAATGGCAAACTATATGACAGAATATTACACAGTCCACAATATTATGTCCTTCTTCTCATCTAAACTCTTCCAATTATAGGGTAGGTGACCTCAAATGAGCCTCAGATTCCTCATTTGTAAAATAGGGTCATTCATTCAACAAATATTTACTGAGCATCTACTAAGTGCCAGGCATTGTGGAAGGCCCCCAGATGAACACAGAACAAACACAGCAGGGTCCTGCATTCATGCAGCTCACATTCTAGTGTGTAAGGAGGTAACGGTGCCACAGAGAACACTATGACAGGATAGAGAGACAGAGGGGGACAGGATATGCTGGGGTGGTCAGCAAATGCCTCTTTGAAGAAGAATCATTTCATCAGAGACCTGACAGAGATGAGGAAATGAGGATCCCTTGGAAGGCTTTGAGTAGGAGAATTATGTCATCCAACTCCTATTTTAATAGAATCCCTCTATGTGGGATCACAAATGTAGGGTCACTCAAGGATTCATGGACAACCAGGGTCAAGAGATTGACAGAATCTACTACACAACCATCATGAAATAAGGGTTTTTGTTTTTAGAACTGGGTCTTGCTCTCTCACCCAGGCTGGAGTGCAGTGGCAGGATTCTAGCTCACTGTAGCCTCGAGCTCCTGAGCTCAAGTGATTTTCTCACCTCAGCCTCCCAAGCAGCTGGGACTACAGGTGTTCACCACCATGCCTGGCTAATTTAAGAAAAAAAAAAAAATTTTTTTTCTAGAGACAGGGTCCTGCTATGTTGCTCAGGCTGGTCTTAAACTCCTTGCCTCAAATGATCTTTCCTCCTTGGCCTCCAAAAGTACTAGGATTACAAGTGTTAGCTGCTACACCCAGCTGAAAGAATGTATTTGAAACTCCACTTGCACCTAGAATAAAATAGAGTTTTTTCTATTGTAGGCGATGGGAAGGGAGGCAACTAAAATCTTGGCTTGGGCCACTGTTTTCTAGTTTTGCTCTGGAGACAGGGCTCTGGCTACGCTGACTGTTTGGAAGGACCAATGCACATGTTTGATTTGTGTGGCTTCTGCCAAGCTCTCTGCAACTTCATTGGTAGAAACGAACTGAAGGGTCACTACCAAGTTGTCATTCACATGGCCTCTGATGACTTTTTTGCAGGCAGAGGGTGACAACATTTCCCTGAAGTCCCCTGCTCTTCCCTCCCTCACCAAGAAAGGTGTCAATGCCCCAGGAGTACTGGCCAGCTGGGATGTCTCCCCAGGGGCTTGGTGAGAAGAGAATGCTGTGTCATAAAACATTCCCTCAGGGATTCTCCAGGAGTCTAACCCCTTTCTCCAGCCTTTGAAGCCCAGCTGCTCTAGAGCTGAGACTTCTTTCACTGAGACTCCTCCCCTCCCCCACCACTTCCTCTGTTGCTGTCCCTAGGGATGGGAGTCAGGGCAGTGCCTGTAAGTACTCCCTTCCTTCATTCACTCATTCATTAATTTATTTACTCAATGCCATCTAACGTGCAAACTCAACAGGTTAAACTCCCACAGGGGAAGCAGTGAGGCCCGATGGAGAGACCATGGACCCTAGACTCAGCCAGCCCAGGGTTTAAATCTTGGTTCTGCCATTTACTCCCTGGATAATCTTGGGGTAGTCACTTTACTGCTCTATGACTTGGTTTCCTCCTCTGTAAAATGGAGATCCTAATGGTACCTACCTCATAGAGCTGATAGATTGGTGCACATAAAATATTAGCCTTGTGCTTGGCATATGATGATAAGACAAAATGGTAACTGCTATTGTTGCTGTTATTATTATTATTATTGCTAAATCTGCCTGAATTTGAATCCTAGTGATGCCACTTACTTTTGGGTGACTGGAGGGTTATAGAACCTTCTTCTTTAGCGGGGCTGGAGGCTTCAGTGAAATAATTCAGGGGAAATATTTGGAAGAGGAGCTAATATAAGTAAGAACGAAGTAAGTGTGAAGTCAGTACAAAATGGCCTGCTGGGCATGGTGGCCCAGCACTTTTGGAGGCCGAGACAGGTGGATCATTTGAAGTCAAGAGTTCGAGACCAGCCTGGCCAATATGGTGAAACCCCATTTCCACTAAACATACAAAAATTAGCTGGACATGGTGGTGCATGCCTGTAATCCCAGCTACTCGGGAGGCTGAGGCAGAAGAATTGCTTGAACCTGGGAGGTGCAGGTTGCAGTGAGCCGAGATCGCACCACTGTACTCCAGCCTGGCAACAGAGCAAGATTCTATCTCAAAAAAATAAAAATAAAAAAGATTTTTTTTAAAGGGCAAATTTTCCCTCAGTGCTTTATGCCACAGTGACACTAGGAGAAGGGCAGAGTGCATTTGACCTGAAGGAGGCTGGAGAGAATGGTGGTTTGGGGCCCCCTGAAAGAACCCCTTGGAGTGATCTGTCTGCTTTGCACATTTCTGTTTGTAACCTTCCCATGCCTGCCCACAGGCCTTGACTGTTATGCAGTCAGCAGAGTTGAAGCGGGGCACAGTGTAGCCACAGAGAGTGTGGACTTCAGAGCCAGACTGACCCAGTTTGAGTCTTGACTCTGCTGCCTCCTAGCTGTGTGACTTGGACAAATCCTCTCACTCCTCTGGTCCTCAGTTTTCTCATCTGTAAAATGGGGATGATAATAATGGTAACTGCCTGGGTGGGTTGGTGAAGGATTACATGAGGTCATTCCACTCTGCCTGCACCTCCTATGGGCTAGGCCTAATGCAAGGCACCAGGGAACATCAGTGAATAGGACAGGTATGGTCCCTGGCCTTGTACAGGGGACACTGTCACAGTCAGCTTTCAATAACCCACATCAATTGTCATAATAACTAAATGATGGTGTTTGTTCTCTCGCATCTGCCCCAAACAACACAAATAGCCAAGGGCTGGCTCTTCTATTAACACCTCTGACCTCAGTTTCCCCAGGCTTGTGAGATGCTTGCTGGCTGATTGCTGGGACTCTTGTAAGCAGGTCACCAGGCACCAAGGTGGCCCAAGACTCCTCCACCAATCTGGCTCCATCCACGGAGGACAGGGCTCTTTGTTGCATCTGAGAACCTGTGGCTATGAGACATCTCAGAGCACACAGGCTGTGTTTATTGAATGAAAGCAAACCTTTGTGTGGGAAAGGGTTCACTGAGAGTGGTTCAGGCCAAGCAATTTCGAAGTTTACTTTTAGACCAGTTAACAGAATTATCAAAGGGATACTTGGCTGATACTTAGTATTTAAGCTCAAGTGAAAACGGACGTGAGAGTCTGTGGCAAAATCCCTTGAGTTTTTCCTGGGAAAACAGACAAGAGGATTGATGGAGGATCCACCAGGAATTGCCAGACCTTGGCTGCTGATACATTACAGATAACTTGGCTTAGATGGGAGAGATACTTGTGCTCAGTAGAAGTCAGGCCTCGTTCTGTCTCAAGGACTGATAATAAAATAATAGCCTCTTCTACCTCTACTATTTATCTGAGCTTTCTGACAACCTGTAAGGCAGGCAGGTCAGGCATAATTTGCCTGAATTATAAATGAGGAAACCAAAGCCCAGAGAAGTTAAGGAACTGCCCAAGGCCACATAGCTAAGTAATTGACAGTTTCTTAGAGCCAAATTGCATGCTGGTGCCACTAACAGTGAGGACTCTAAATAACTGCATGACCTCAGCCTGGAAAGAAAAATGTCACTGTGGTATATTGCAAAAATGATGACTGTAGTCTGTGACTCCTCCCACTAAGAAGAAAAGTCTATTTTCCCATCCCTTGAATCTGGGCTGGTCACAGAACTGGCTTTGACCAGGAGAATACAGCAGAAGTGCTATTTCTCATTTTTCACTGTAGACTTCAAGAGTTTGTGTAGCTGCTCTCATGCTCCTAAAATGCTGTCATTACCACATGTATAAGCTTGGACCACCTGGATGGAGGATGAGAGACCATGTGGAGCAGCGATGACCCATCTTAGCGAGGAACTGTTTGGCTCAGCCAGTCTCCAGCCGACCTGGTAGCTGACCACAAGCACTAGAGTGAGCCTATTTGAGACCAGACGTACCACTCATCTGATGCAGCCCGAACTGCCAACTTGCAGAATTGTGAACTTAAATTACTTCAAATAACAAGCATTGGCATTTTGGGGTGGATCGTTACACAGCAAATGCTGACTGATACATCACAAGGAAAGACAGTTTCAAAGGACCACCATTGACGCAACATCTGTCAGACTAGGAGTATCCATAGAGCTAGGACCTTCCTCTCTTGGGAGGTCAGAGCCTCAATACATGCCGTCTTGTGGTCAGCCTTCTTAGAGACCCCCTCCCCAACCCCCTGCTTCCAAAGTTAGGACCACAAATGCCTCTTGCACAACGAACAGATGTTTTGCAGCATGCCTGGTCTCTACCTGCTAGATGCCAGTAGCACCATCCACCCAAGCTGTGACAACTGAAAATATGTCCACACGTTGCTAAATATTCCTTGGAGGATGCAATTGTCTCTGGCTGAAAACCACTGGCATAGCCATTCTCTGATGCCCAAGAAACAGGACAGAACTTTCTCCATGGCTGAGGACAGAAGGTGGAGAGAGGCAGCTAAAAATAATGCCGCCCAATCAAGAATTATAAATCACCGCGAAGGGAGTGCTCTCACCCAGATGATGCCATCTGTTTCCAAGTTGGTGGTGGAGGTGCCCGAGTAAGCTGGCTGGAGGAAAAGGCAGAGTGGGGAAGAGATGGGGGAAGTGGGGAATAAGTGGAACCAAGGTGGGAGGGAAGGGATTCCTAAGGCTGAGATGAAAAGTGATAGTGCCTTGAGTTGGTTTCCCCAGAGGCACACTCTGAGATGAAGTTTCCTGCTGCTGTGATCTACGGGGAAATGTCCTCAGGAAAGTCCTCAGGGAAAATGGTAGAGAATAGAACCACGAAGGGAAGAAAGCACGCAAGCCTGTGATATCAGCAAAGTCCCCTGGAGGCTCAGTCCTGGAGGGCAGTACTGCAGACAGTGTAGGTGATACCCTAGAGGTGTCCTTGTTAGCAGCAGGGGAGCTGCACCCCTCAGTCACTGAGGGTCACCCTTGAGGGGTCACCCATAGAAGAATGCACATTCCTAGGCAGGCAGGGTCTCTCCCAGGCAAAGCCTGAGGACCGCTGCAAAGAGATGCAGCTACCGGCTGCTGGGAGTAAAAACACATCAAGAGCTGGTATGTTACGCAAACATGGTAAAGAAATCTTAATGACTGTGTGCAGGATAGTAACCACGTCTGCTGCGGACACCCAGAGAAAGAAGCAGACTGAAGAGCAAGCATACATATGCAGGTGCCTTTTATCACACTCAGTGCCAGGTACTGTGCCTGTCATTTCATGTATGACCCCAGCTCATGCCCACGAGAAGCCGATGAGTTGGTTGTCTTTGTTCCAGTTTGTAAATGAGCCTCAAGGTAAATGACTGCTCAAGTCACACCTCTGTAAAGTGCCAGAGTAGAATTTGAACTCAGCTTTTCCTGGCACTAATTTTTTATTTTTTTTGAGACAGAGTCTCACTCTGTCACCCAGGTTGGATCTTGGCTCACTGCTGCAACCTTTGCCTCCTGGGCTCAAGTGATTCTCCTGCCTCAGCCTCCTGAGTAACTGGGATCACAGGCGCCTGCCACCATGCCTAGCCATTTTTTTTGTATTTTTTTTTAGAAGTCAGGTTGATCTCAAATGCCTGACCTCAGGGGATCCTCCCACCTCAGTCTCCCAAAGTGGTGGGATTACTGGCTTGAGCCACCGTGCCTGCTCCTGGCACCAAATTCTGACTACTGGGCTATGGGGAAGAGAAAGAGAGATACAGATGAAGAAGTGGAACCTAGAGGCATGTCTTAGATGAGGCAAAAAGAGAGGCTGGGGCTGCTGGGATCCCAGCCTTTCCTTCCATGTCCACATTCTCCTGCCTTTACTTCCTCTGTCTAGCAAAATAAAAGCTGCCTTGAACCAGTGTCAGCCAGCCTGGCCCATGCAGAGCAGCTCCAGACTAGCTCCTTTAGATGAAGGGGCCATAAGGAATGACCGACCCCCAGCCCTGCAGTCCTCAGGATTAGGACCTAGGAGAGGCTGGATGAGCATTTGAGGTGGCAGGAAATAGGGTGACTTGTGGGGTCATGGCAGGGACCCCCCAAGGCAGGGACCCCAGACCCTGATGCCTCTGGGTGCCAGGCTGGGTGGCCCCTGGAGGTCTTGGGGTCTGAGGTCATTTACACTGTGGTGTAAATGAGGAAGTGGGTGAAGTTAGGGGCTGTATTGAACTGGAGACCCTATGATCTCATCTATGGGGGGCACCTATGTCTGTCCTTCCACTATGACTGACTGTCCCCAGGTGGGACTATGGAGCCTTCAGTGTCAGCAGACTCTGATTTTTCACAAGAAGCTGGACATCTAGATGATTTTGTTAAAAATGCGAAATCCCAAATTATAAATCTTGACAGCTAACTTCAAAAAGCAAACCCAATCAGACAAAACATTACAGTCTACATGAAACACGCCCACCTGAGAGCTACTTACATGTGACAACTGGCTTACTGGGGTGAAGAAATGGGAACAGTGAGATAGCAGTGGAAATGGTGAGACCATAAGGGTAAACGTTACTTTATAGAACCCTAACTTGAAGAAACCAGTGTCTCTTTCTGTCTTCCATTCCTTTCTCCTCTGGCCACCCGGTTCCACCCCACCCCTGCTACCTCCTTTTGCCAAAATTTTGCAACTGATGAACTTTTTACCTTGCCTTAAATACAGCATTTCACACCCCTGTACCTTTGCACATACTGTTCCCCTGCCTGGAATGTCCTCTGTCACCCCCTTCTTCTCTGTCTTAGCTTCTGTTCATTCTAAAGAGGAACTCAGGTGTTAGGCTCTTGGGCCCAGCCCTCGTCACCATTAATACACATCATAATTCCTGTTATTGTAACCTGCTGTTCAGTGGATTTATGCCCCTCTATTTTCCCCAACCTTAGCTTTAGGAGAGCGGTAACAATATAGTGCCTGCCACAGAGAAGGTGTGTACCAAAGATGTGAATGAACAAACCACATGCCCTCTCGGTGGCTTCTGTGGCTGGCTGGCACAGTGGCTGATTGTATTGTTAACAAGGCCAAGGTGAGGGTTTCATTTCTTCCTTACATGTTTGGGAACCTATATCAGAGTAGCCAAAACCTCGAGTCAGCCCTGAAGTTGTCTCATACTCCTAATAACAAACACCTCTGATCATTCTGCTTTTCTGTATTTCCTAATTCGCTTACAAAGAATACACATGTATGCAATTTAAAAAAAGTCTTGATAGATCTGTAAGTACTGAAAGTCTGGCTGAATTGACTTCAGGAATTAAGGTTCCAATCCCCAAATACAACTAAGAGTCTTTCCTTCTTTGCATCTGCCTACCTGCATCTCCATCCTCAGCCCTCATATCAAGGTGCCAGACTTATCTGTCCATTACCTGTCCTCCTTCACGTGGCTCATTCTCATTTATCCTTCACATCCCAGATTAGATCCACCTCCTCCAAGAAGTCCCCCCTGGATTTCCCAGCCAGGGGAGAGGCTTCTTCCATGCTCCCGCAGTGCACTCCTCATCAAATCACATCTCCCAGGTCTCCCCACCAGAAGGAGACCCTCATGTCTTTCTATGACCTGCCCATAGGTCTTGCCAACTGCAGGGAATGGGGGTCTCAAACCCAGACACCTAAAATTATCTCTCAATGTGGTTATTCATACAGTCACCAAAATGCAGCAGTACAGTCCTAAGCAGATGACATTCACCAAACAAGTTTTAACTTCTGCCCTGTCCCAGAAGTCTTGCCACCTGTAATGCACTGTGAATTCATATTTGAAGTGAATCCTGCCACTTTCTTATGACCAGCATCCTCATGTCGCATTGTTGTGGAAAGGTGTGCAGTGCAGTCTCATGAGTGCATTTCAAGGAATTAAAATATAGCAGTGAGTTTTGAAACACTGTTTTGAAACCACTCCCGTTTCCTGAAGCTCCTGGTATACGAAAAAAATGAGGGAGTTAACTTCAGGAAATGGGCGTGGTCTGGATCTCTTTCAAACTCTCAGAGGCCCTGTTATTGGCTCCTGCTTCCAATTCCTCTCTGACCATTCAAACCTCCCCCGTCTCCCGCAGGCGGCCTTCCTCCAGGAGCTGCTCTTGATAGTTCCAGTGCCCACGGTGTGCATTTGCCTAACCAAATACAGACTCTGCCCAGGATCCTAAGAGTGAGTGGTACCAGGGCAGGTCTCACTGAGGGCTCAGGGCTGTGCAGAGTCTTGGCAGAAAGCTTCTCCCTACTGGGCAGAATGACTAGACTTTTCCCTGCCTAGGCCTCCTACCTGGCTGAGGCTGCTGAGTCCCTCCAAGGCTCCTCCTCTTCCTCCTCTTCCTCCTCCTTCTCCTCTTTAGGATCTGGGCAGATCTTGAGGGCACCTCTGTCTGCTGTCCCAGAGGCCTGGCCTCCTTGGGCTCCTGGCAGTCTGACACTGAGCAGGTCTGACCCCTGGGCTCAGCAAGCCCTCCCCTACTAGGGCTCTGGGCCGTGAGAAACAGCCCAGGTGTACCCCGGGGCCCTGTCACCTGGGCCCAGCTGTCCCCATGCTCCTGGGCTGCACAGGAGACTTGCAGAGAAAGTGGAGCTGAGACATGGCTCACTCCCCTAAAGGCTCATCTGCCCATCACAGATTCCCAGTGCGAATGGGTATCTCCAGGTGGGTTCCAGAAATCTGCGTTTTTAATAGGTGTACCAGCATTTCTTACAATTTGGCAAGTTAGGCAACAATAAAGGAAAATTCTGGGAAGGAGCCTGAAACTCTGGAACCCTGGGGACTGGCCCAGGCTGCTAGCTAGACAGAGAAGTGTCAGGATAGGTGGTTAGTGGGGACTAGTTGGCGGAAGTCAGGCAGGCTACAGCATGATCGGTTTCCCTGAGTCTTAGACCTACTTGCAATTATACACTTACTTATTTACTTTATTTCCATGCCCTCTACTAGAACGTCAGCCCCAGGAGGCTGGAACTATGTCTGACTTGCTCGTTGCTATATCCCAGGCTACTATAGTGCCTGGCTCATAACAGGTGTTCAATAAATACTTGTGGAATAAGTGAATGAATGAAATAATGAATGTGTGAGAGGATGGGCAGACAGGCAGGTAGATAGAGGGATGGATGGGTGAATAGAGGAGTGGAAGGTGGGTGGAGAGATGGATTGATAGAGGAATGGATGGAGGGGTGGATGGATAGATGGGTAGAGGGAGGGATGAGTGGATAGAGGGACGGATGGGTGGATGGATGGATGAGTAGATAGAAGAATGAATGAATGGAAGGAGGGATAAATGGGTGGAAAGAGGGGTGAAGGGGTGGATAGAGGTAGATGGATGGGTAGATGAGTGGACAGAGGGATGAATGGGTAGATGGAGGGATGGATGGGTGGATGGAGGGATAGATAGGTGAATGCAGGGGTGGAAGGATGAATGGAGGGATGGATGGATGGGTGGATGGATGGATGATGAGTGGATCGGTGGATGGATGAGTAGATAGAGGGATGGATGGGTAGATGGAAGGATGGATGAGTGGATGGAGGGATGGATAGGTGGATAGAGGAATGGATGGGTGGATGGCAGGATGGATGAGTGGATGGAGGGATGGATGGATGGAGGGAGGGATGGATGGGTTGATGGAACGATGGATGAGTAGAGGGAGGGATGGATGGGTGGATGGATGGGTGAATGGAAGGAGGAGTTGATAGAGGGATGGATGGTTAGGTGGAGGGGTGGAGGGGTAGATGGAGGGATGGATGGATGGGTTGAGGGATGGATGAGTAGATAGAGGGATGGGTGGATCAAGGTCCTGAGGGGCCCTTGGAGGCTTGAGGCTGCTTCCACTCCCTCTGCCAACTTGGCTCAAGTCCCCCCAACTTCCCCAGCAGCCTGCCACTCCCCTTGTCCATTTCCAGACAAAGAAAATCTACTCAGAGAGAAAAGCTGACCCCTGGGGTTATGCCAGAGAGTTCTGGAGGACAGAGCTGTCCTGAGTAGGCCTGGAAGCATCAGACCCAAAGCTGAAGGGTGGCTGGGGACCAGGGCTCATTTCAGCCACTGAGGCCCCAGGGGACCACTCGGCCCCTGCCTTCCAGCCTCAAAGGTGGGCAGGGTCTGGAATTTTTTAAAAGTACAAAATGCACAAAGAATAAAATAACTCTCCCACATGGCCCCACCCCCAGCACTAACCTGGGTGAATATTTTGCGTTTGCCTCCAGCTTTTTTCCTAGGCATATGCTTTGTAAAATTACATCATTACTATATGAACACATTATCCTCTAAAACATGGCTAACATTAATTGAATACCTACCCTATGCCAGGAGGTGTTTTATGCATTTTATATAAATTATCTCTTGTCATTCTCACAACCACTCTATAAGATAGGCATTATTAGTTCCATTCTACAGATGAGGAGACTGAGGTTGGGAGAAATGAAGTAACTTGTCTTGGGGTCAGGATCCGAACTTAGGCAGTCTGACTTCAGAACCCATGCTCTTAACCACTATGCTGGAAAAAAATTAGGATATTATAGGTAGAGCTAACATCCCTTTTAACTCCCAGCTCTGACTCTGGTCCTCGGTATTCCTGCCCCAGCAAGAGGGCGCCAAGGGTGTGGCTGAGGGAGTAACCTGGTTGCAGGTAATAAGGGGCTGGGCTGTCTGTAGAAAAATTTACAACAATCATAAAACTGACAAAAGTCAGTCTGCTTTTTCTTATCACTATGCACTGGCTGTTTTAACCAGTCAGAGATCAGATATTTCACCCTGAGAAAGTATTTTGTTTGTCTAAATTCTAAAACATTGCTGCATTACAATTAAATTTTACTAATAAGCTTCAAATTAGTACATTAAAAAATTCATACATAATATTTGTGCAATGTATGGGGTACATATGATATTGTGTTATGTGCACAGAATGTGTAGTTATCAAGTCAGGGTATTTAGGGTATCTATCCCCTGGAGTATTTATCATTTCTATTATTGAGAGCAGTTCAAGTCCTGTCTTCTAGCTATTTTGAAATACACAATACATTGCTGTTAACTATTGTTGCCTCACTCTGCTATCGAACATTAGAACTTATTCCTTCTTTTGGTCCATATGTCAGTACCCATTCACCTACCTCTCTTTACCCCTCCAACTCACACATCCTTCCCAGCCTCTGTAACCATCATTCCACTCTCTACCTCCATGAGATCAACTTTTTTAGCTCCCACATGTGACTGAGAACATGCGACATTTGTCTTTCTGTGCCTGGTTTATTTCACTTAATATAATGACCTCTAGTTCCATCCATGTTACTTAATCAGCACATTTTTATCAGTTATTCTTTAATAAACACAGTACATTATTCTACATGGAAATGAATTCAGAGAACCTCCCCCAGTTATACACAGGCAGACTCAACATGCGATTATTTCAAAAGTTGGAAAGTTCAGAACTGTCTGGACTCATTCAAAGTCACAGAGGGCTCCGTCTGTGTCTTCTACCTCTGGAATAACATATCTTCCTTTGTTCAAACAATAGATTCAAAGTAAACAGTGATTATAGACACAAAGAAGTAGCATTTGAGTTAATTCTGTCATTCTTTGCCACCACTGGGAATGCTGTTTAACATTTATTTGTGATTAAAATTTAAAATGGTGAAATGGGGGTACAAGCTGTGAGGTATCTTTTTTCTTTTCTTTTTTTTACTTTCAAACAATTCCAAAGAAATATTTTTGGTTTTGTAAGGTACAAATTTATAGTTTATGCATTATCTATTTTACTGAATTTGAATATAATTTTAACATAGAAATGTATTCTTTAACTATTTTTATTTAGTTAGTTTTTTGAGATGGAGTTCCACTCCTGTTGCCCAGGTGCGATCTCGGCTCACTGCAGCCTCCACCTCCTGGTTCAAGCGATTCTCCTGCCTCAGCCTCCTGAGTAGCCGGGACTACAGGTGCCTGCCATTATGCCCAGCTAATTTTTGTATTTTTAGTAGAGATTGGGTTTCACTGTGTTGGCCAGGCTGGTCTCAAACTCCTGACCTCAGGTGATCCACCCACCCTTGGCCTCCCAAAGTGCTGGGATTACAGGTGTAAAACACCGCGGCCAGCTGGAAATGTATTATTTTTAAATAATTGAGTTTAAAACCAAAGAACAACAAATGTGAAAAGAATACTTATTATAGGATTATTACTGAAAATAATTCTGTCATAGAGAGGAGGGGAGTGTTAAAATATGATCCTCTCCAGGTGTCCTCCAATGTCACTGTTTCCCGGAGGTAATCTATGCTGTAAGTTTCCTGTGTATCTTTCCAGCCTTGCTTTCTACTGATACTTATGAATATATGAGTCAGTATAGTATAGACAGCACGATTTTGTATAGGTACAAATGTTCAGTATATCTACATGTTATCACCTTTTAACCTTATTCGATAACCCCCTTTTCTCACTCCACAGGATGTGTTTGAGATCGGGTTATGTGGATGCTTATAGATCAGGCTCTTCCTTTTAACTTGCAATATGCGTGATAGAGATCACATTTTACATATTTGCTCCCAGATGGGCATTTAGGCTATTTCCGGTTCTTCACTGTTACAATGTGTCCCCGGGCTAGGGTTTCTCTACACACGGAAAGGTCAGAGGCAGACGCAGTTCTCAGCTTAATAGATCCCATCAGGCGCCCTCCTGAAGGCCATCCCAGCCTGCAGCTTCTCTCACTCCGGTGTTATTTTCACCCCTATCCTTTTCCACGCTGGCCCAGGGCCAGGCGAGGCCCAGGATGCCTTTCTCAACTCGGGTGGCACCTCTGGCAGATCCCGTGACCCTCACATGTGGCTGTCACTAACCCTGTGCCATGAGCCCTGGGATCTGTGCTATTTAGGTAATTATCCCTTACCCCAACATTCATACTTACACTTACACACACACACACACACACACACACACACACACACACACACACACACACACACACACACACACACTGCAGCCCTTGTTCTCTCCATGCCAATGAGAGAATTCCAGGCCCGATCGTATTACCCTGCTCTGTATTCCCTGGGCTGGCAACTGGAGCTGGGGATACCAGGGGCTGTTCCCACTGTCTGTCTACACCCGGAGTTTTTCCTCTTCCCGAAAGCATTCTCTTGGCCATTGCCCCAGCCTGGGAGGTACGCCAGGCATGGCTGATTCTCCTCTTCCTTTCATACAAGCATCTGTCTCCCCAGCTAGCCTGCGATATCCCTGAGGGTAGGGACAGCATCTTTCTCACCAGTCCCCGGAACTTGGCACAAAGGGGGTTTTGGGTCACCGGAGAATTAACAATTGAAGAATTACAGTTGTTCTGTGTGGGGCCCTTATTCCCCCTTATTAGGGGGCCCCTAATACCGTACTTTATGTGTATTTTCTCATTTAATCCTTACATGACCTTATGAGTAGAAGGCTTTATACGCTGTTATAATTCTTGTGAGGTAGTAAAATAGTCCTTATTTTGTGGTTGGAAGACCAAGGCTCAGAAAGCTTATGAATTTTGCTCAAGGTCACATAGCAAGTACCTCTGTAACAGGATTTGAACAAGTGTGTGCCTAACTTCCGCTGGTGACAAGGTCTAGTCCCCCATCTGAGTAGGCGAAGTTTGGGAGTTCAGAGGTGAGATGGGCATCATTTTAAACCCCAGTTCCTCAGTCTTAATTGAAGCCTTAGACCACCACCAACTCTGGCCAGGATGATGGTGAATGGCTCTCACCTGGTCTATTGCCTGCTCTTGCATCCCCACTAAACATGCTCACAGCAGCCAACACGGTCTTTCTGTAGCATCAATCTGAATCTGTCTCCCCTTGCTCAAATTCCTTCCATGGATCCCTCTTGCCCACCCTCCTAAAGATGGCTGATGGCCCTCTTTGACCCAGACCTACTTTTGTCTCCAGGCTCATTTCTGCTCACCAACCCCCTCCAGCCTCCCTAGTCCAGCCACACCCAGCTGCTTTCAATTCTGTGGTTATAATTCCCACTCTCTCACTTCAGAAACTTTGCACATTCTGTTCACTCTGCACTCTTCCTTCCTTCCTTTTGCTGACTCAACCTTCAGATCTCAGCATAGAGACCATGCCCTCTAAGAAGCCCTTCCCTGTCTCCCCTAGACTGATGTGGTACCCTCTGTACCTCAAGCACAGCACTGATCACATTCTACAGTAATACCCCACTGTAGATAGGGGCGCTAAAAGCCATACAGAGATATTCACCATCATGGGCCATAGCACATAGTAGGTGTTCAACTAATATTTGGAGAATGACTAAGTAAAAAATTAGGCTCTTGGGCATGGGATCAGGAAGGTGAAACTGGGTGAGCTTGGGTAGCTTAGTTCAATCCTTTCAATCTCGCCTATCCCTGCCCCCTAACTCCTGGAAATGCCACTGCAAGTCCATTCTCTTAGGCCCCGGTGACCCAGTGGTCCCTGCTTCTTCCACCTCTTCCTGGCTCATGGCCTCCAGCATTTTACTGCCTCTCCCTGCCCCCAACTGCTGCTTGGTTTCTCACTGAAAGAAAGGTCTGGTTCTTATTATTAAGGTGTAGCCTTAATCTGGGGTTCAACATCACCCGACTGTCCGCCATGGGGATAGCTCTTGTCTCAGCTGAGGGGGACAATAGCTCTGGACCTAGATCATGATTGGGGAAACCAGAGCTCAGAGAGTTTAAGCATTTTGCTCAAGGCCACACAGCAGGTTCCTCTATGGCCACGATGTGAACTGGGGTGGTATCCAACACTTATACACACATCAGCCACATTTGGCCTTGCAAACAGGCAGGGTATGACTCAGTGAGCCTGGGGCAGGGCCTGAGCTCTGCATTTTGAACTAATCCCCAGGGGATGCTGATGCTGTGAGTCTGTGGCAAGGCACGAGTTAAGTGCTTTTCAAATGTACCAACAAAGCCCTCTTTTTCAAATGCAGTCTTATGCCCTGTGTCTGAAAAACACCAATTATTCCAATCTTAAGATCCTTGGTAGGCTGCTGCAAGCCCATACGCCAGCCTGGGCAACATGGCGAGGCTCTGTTTCAGAAACAACAAGAACAGAAAAAGATCCTTTGTAATACTCTTTAGAAGTCGGAATGATGAAAAGTAACTCCCTAAAATCAACACATGTTTATTGAGAACTTACTATGTCCCAGACCAGCCAGGCAGGCATATGTCCATGGCGCCTGACTTATTTCCCAGGACTGTCCTAATACATTGCCACAAACTTTGTGACTTAAAACAACAGACACTTATTCTCTAACAGTTTGGAGGCCAGAAGTCCTCATTCAAGGTGTTGGTGGAGGCAGACTCCCCTGGAGGGCTCACAGGAGAGTCCATCCCACATCTCTCCTAACTTCCAGTGCCTGCCAGCAAGCCTTGGAGTTCCTCGACTTGTAAATGCATCAGTCCAATCTTTGATTTCATTTTCACATTCTGTTCTTCTCCGTATCCCAAATTTCCTTCTCCTTTCTCATAAGGATACCAGTCCTAGGATTTAGGGGCTACCCTTAGTCCAGATAATCTCATCCCAAATCCCTGACTTAATCCCATCTCCAGAGACCCTATTTCCAAAGAAGGTCACACTCACAGGCACCAGGAATCAAGACTTATATGCATCTTTTTTGAGGTCACTGTTCAATCCATTTATAGCCTCTCTCAGCAGGAGGTGGGACTGGGAAATAGAATTAAAAATTTCCAATCGGCCACATGTGGTGGCTCATGCCTGTAATCTCAGCATTTTGGGAGGCTGGGGCAGGCGGATCACTTGAGGTCAGTAGGTCAAGACCAGCCTGACCAACATGGAGAAACCCAATCTGTACTAAAAATACAAAATTAGCCAGGCATGGTAGTACATGCCTGTAATCCCTGCTACTTGGGAGGCTGAGGCAGGAGAATTACTTGAACTCCGGAGTTGGAGGTTATGATGAACTGAGACCGTGCCATTGCATTCCAGCCTGGGCAACAAGAACAAAACTCCATCTTAAAACAACAACAACAACAAAAAAAAACTTCCGACTCAATTCTGAAGCCTACTGACTTGGTGACAGCCTCGGGGTAACTAAAACTGACCCCAGCTTCACCAGGAGACCCCAACAGGAGTGGGTCCAGCTCACACCAGCCTTCCTTCCTTACTCTCCACCCCCAAGTGCTGATTACATTGTCTCATTTCCTGGCAGTTTCCTACAGAATCAACTATCACTGACAGGACTGCAGGCTTCTGGGTAGTAGAGGCTGGGGACCTTGGAATGATTTGCTTTCTAACTTTGAATTTCTCTGCAGTCCAAGACCAGGCCAAGGTGAGCTGAACTGCCCCCCTGAGGGTCCAGCTGCATGCTGAGCAGGTAGTTCTGGAGTCAGGGCTTGGGGCTGGGGTGATGGGTGACGCAGTATTCCTTACTACCTGCGGGGGATGTCAAAGGTTTGCACACCTCCAGCATCAGCAGTCAGTATGCAGAGACTGGTCACTGCTCAACCTCCCCCCGCCGTGACCCTGCAACAAACCTGAGAAAATCCCTTCTTCATTTTCTGGCATTGGGCTGGACCACTGCTGGCTACTTTGAGCACTGGGAAGTAAAGACCCTAAGGAAGCACCCCTCGTCCATCTGTCTTTCCTTTTGCTTGATTCTTTCAAGGTCCATGTTAATTACCCATGTGCCAGGCACCAGGAGAGATCCAATAGCAACCATAGGCTTCAGAAAGTGGACTGGTGATTTTCAGACCCAATCTTAGGCAAGGATCCTTTTGAAATTCCAGGGAGCAATTTTCTCCTTGGAGTGTCCTGGTGCAGGGTCCCTCTAAAAATGGTGCCTGCAATGCCACCTGCCACCTGTGATTACTGCTTGACTTGATTTCATAGAAGACACTGGCTGTTGTCCATCTTCCCACGTGGGAAGATTACACAGAAAAGTCAAGCTGACCTTCCTGATAACCCTCTGTGGTGGATCTAGGCCAAATTCACTCACAAATTGGTTTAGGACTTGTGGTTGCTCAAGCACTGAGAGTCCAGGGAAAAGACATTTGTCCCTTTGGATGCTGCCACATTCCTCTCCAGAGGCTGGACTTCAATTATCACCCTTCCGCCAGCTGCCTCCAGGACATGAAGAAAGGACCCTTTTCCACAGCATGGCCATGCCCAACTCTGAAAGTTGCTCTTACATCTTTCTGACCAAAGTTTTCAGAACTATTTTTAAGACATTAGTGGGGAGGGAGGGTGGTCAGGAAGCTACAGCCCAAACCCATTTACCCAGAAATCTCCTGACAACATGCCTGCTCACCTTCTGTGCCACACCATCTGTCAATGATGATCTGCAGCCATCTACACTACAATCATCCAAGGACCTGGTGAAATGCAGATTCCAAGGCCCCGCTCAGATCTTCTGAATCAGAATCATGAGCCTGTGGCCTGTGAAGCCGCTGCTGCTGTCCTGAAATTCTTATTAGTTTTTGAACAACAGGCCTCACATTTTCATTTTGCTTGGGGCACTGCAAATTCTGTAGCACGTCTGGATTAGAATCTCTGGAAGTGGGGCTCAGAAAACTCCTTATTATTATTATTATTTTAACTAGGCCTCTGGGTGAATCTGATCCATGCTAAAACTTAAAAGCTACTGCTATGGGGAAACTACAGTAGGGAAAAAAGAAGGTTTTAGATTCTCCCATTGAAAAAGGTAAAATAAATCGAATGCTGTTTTTTGTTTCTTTCCAAAACTTCCAGCAACTTCCTTTTGCCTACCTGTCCCTGGTTACTCAACTCTCTGGTCTGTGGCAGGGGCAGTGTGTTCTTTCATATAAAGGAAGCAACCTCAAAATGCCCACGTGCTTCACACTTCACTTATTTGAAGAAAGGGAAGGTAGAGGGGGAGGAGGAAGGGGAGGAGGGAAAAGAGGAAGAGAGGGAAGGGGAAAAGAGGGAGGAGGGAAAGGGAGGAGGGGGAGAAGAACCACAGCAGAGTTCTAGTGACAAGCCTGTGTCTTTTACTTAGGTTCTGTATGTTCACTTATTTTTTTTAACTTTAATTTTTAAAGTTGACTTATTTTTATTTTTTGAGATGGGGTCTCACTCTGTTGCCCAGGCTGGAGTGTAGTGGTGACCTCAGCTCATTGCAACCTCCTCCTCCTGGGCACAAGCAATCCTTTCACCTCAGCCTCTCAAGTAGCTGAGACCACAGGCATGTGTCACCATGCCCAGCTAATTTTTATATTTTTTTTGTAGAGATAGGGTTTTGCCATTTTTCCAGGCTGGTCTCGAACTCCTGAAATTAAGCAATCCACTTGTCTTGTGATATGGTTTTGCTGTGTCCCCACCCAAATCTTAGGTGGGAGAAAATTGACTCATGGGGTGGTTACCCCCATGCTGCTGTTCTCATGATAGAGTGAGTTCTTGGGCCGTTGCCTAAGGCCATAGTACGCGGTATGCACTCAATCTCAAAGCTAAGCAGGGTCAGGCCTGGCTGGTACTTGGTGAGTGAGTTCTCATGAGATCTGAAGTTTTTATAAGGGGTTTTCCCCCCATTTGCTTGGCACTTCGTGCTCCTGCTCCCTGAGAAGAAGGATGTGTTTGCTTCCCCTTCTGCCATGATTGTAAGTTTCCTGAGGCTTCCCCAGCCATGCAGGACTGTGAGTCAATTACATTTTTTTAAAAAAATAAATTAGCCAGTCTCCATCAGTTCTTTATAGCAGCGTGGGAATGGACTAATAAACCTTGGCTTCCCAAAGTGCTGGGATTATAAGTGTGAGCCATGATGCCCAGCCTGTAGATTCATTTATAATCACATTATCTTCCCTCTCCAATCCTTCTTTCTCCTAATTTAACTCTTGACCACTTAAGGAAGGGATGGCAGATTCTAAGGCTATTCTTTTACACATTCCTGAATTGCTATGAAATCCCCTCTTGTTATGGGTGGAATTCTGTCCCTCCACCCCCAACTTATATGCTGAAGTTCTCACCCCAGTACTTCAGAATGCAGAATGTGACTTTGTTGGGAACAGGGTAACTGCAGATGTCACTAGTTAAGATGATGTCACACTTGGGACCCAATTCCATACAATGATATAAGGTATATGTCCTTATAACAAGGACACTGTGTGAAGAGACAGACATGCATAGAGTGGGGAGGATGTGGAGATACAGGGAGAAGGTCCCCTACAAGTTAAGGAACACCTGAGGCTGTGGAGGCAAAGAGGAAAGCTTGGAAAATATTCTTCCTCATGGCCCTCTGAAGGAATCTGCCCTGCTGACACCTTGGATTTGAACTTCTGGCCTCCAGAACTGTGAAAGAAGAAATTTCTGTTGTCGGAGCCACTTAGTTTGCAGTAGTTTGTTAGGGGAACCCTAGGAAATGAATATACTTCTTATCCAAGATGGTCGATATCTCACATCCCAACTGCAAAGTGGACTGTGACTGCCCACCACATTTCAGAGGTGGGACCACAGGCACCCAGAGATGCCAGTCACATGTCTGGTGTCCCATAGCACTTTCAGGCTTAAGGAAGGGTTGGGCTTGGAGCATGTCTGGGCAGGAGCAGCCTGGAATGGGTGGGGCTGCCTCTTCTCTGTCTTTCTGCTTTGAAGCATCCCCTATATCCCCACGGTGTAGACAACAGTGGGAACAAAGCATCCAGTAGCAAAGGCTCTGATTGGCAGTAGCTCATTGTTCAGATGAACAGCCCTGTGGCTGGCAGCCAAGCTCCCAGGAGGGGCCCCAGACCAAAGTCACCCACTACAGGGGGTCTTGTGGCCTTGTGTGTGGGAGGACATCACCATCAGGCTATCAGCCTGGTACTTCTTTGCCCATCAAAGTCACAGTGAGACAGGAGACAAAGCCATTGGACAACAATTACCAATGACTCTACGGCCCACTGGTTCTCCTGTTATGAGACAGCCTCGGAATTCTAGGAATGAGAGTGGCCATCTAATTATGGGATGCCCATGTGCCATCATTAATGAGTTTGTCTCACCTTTCTCTGCCACCGTGAGAAAAGCAGTGTGACGCTTATCACAGACCTGGAGTGTCCTACCCTGGAAACCTTGAAGGACATTGAGAGTGATGGCCTCAAAGAGGTGAAGTTCAGCAGCCACCCCTGTGATGTGTACAAAGGCTGGGCAGAGAGCATCGGCCAGCATCATCACAGCCACCTCTAGCATCTCAATGGGGAGTCTCACTGCAACCAGTGGCTTCTGATCTAGCCCCATGAGCCAGCTTACCACATTTATCTCTGGGTGTGAGTGACAACCGGCTCTAAGTAGAATCCCCTCACTTTAAGACCATGACTTCTGGAATTAAATGGATCCAGTTTCAAATCCTGGCTGTGCCACTTACTGAATGACCCTGAGAGAGTAACTTCACCTCTCTGAACCTCAGGGTCTTCACCTTTAAAATGGGGATAATAGGGGGGATTGCCTTGTTTGTTCAAAGACACTAATGTAGTTGAACCTAGAGGATGCTGTGGTAAGTGAAATAAGCCAGATACAGAAAGACAGATACCCCACGATCTCATATGTGGAATCTAAAAGAAAGTAGAATACATCCAGGCATGGTGGTTCATGTCTGTAATCCTGGCACTTTGGGAGGCCGAGGTGGGTGGATCATTTGGGGTCAGGAGGTCGAGACCAGACTGACCAACGTGGAGAAACCTCATCTCTACTAAAAATACAAAATTAGCCTGGTGTGGTGGCACATGCCTGTAATCCCAGCTACTCGGGAGGCTGAGGCAGGAGAATCGCTTGAACCCGGGAGGCAGAGGTTGCGGCGAGCCGAGATCAAGCCATTGCACTCCAGCCTGGGCAACAAGAGCAAAACTCTGTCCAAAAAAGAAAGTAGAATACACAGAGATAGAGAAAAAAAAGCAGTGATTACCGGGGTGAAAGGGGTAGGAAGTGGGGAGATGTAGGTCATAGGATACAAAGTGACAGATATGTGGGATGAAGTCTAGAGATCTAATGAACAACATGCTGATTATAGTTAATAATTTGTATTGCATTGTATTTGGGATTTTTTGCTAAAAGAGTAAATTTTAGGTGCTCTTGCCACAGGGAAAAAAAAGGGTAACAGTATGAGATGATGGATGTGTTTATCTGCTTGACTATCACAACTATTTCAGTCTCCTCTTTCCATATATCAAAACGTCATGCTATACACTTTATTTTTAAATTATAATAACTATTATTTTTGAGACAGGGTCTTACTCTGTCACCCAGGCTGGAGTGCAATGATGTGATCACAGCTCACTGCAGCCTTGACCTCTTGAGCTCAAGGGATCCTCCCGCCTCAGCCTCCCAAGTAGCTGGAAATACAGATGCACGCCACACCTGGCTAAATTTTTACATTTGTAGAGATGGGATCTCACTATGTTGCCCAGGTTGGTCTTGAACTCTTGGGCTTAAGCTATACTCTTTCCTCAGCCTCCCATGGTATTGGGATTACAGGTTTGCACTACTGAATCTGGCTGTATATTTCAAACATATACAATTAATGTTTTGAAAAATTGAAGAGGTTGGGAAAATGCTAATACATATAGATGGCTTAGCATAGTGCCAGAAACGTAGGAAATGGTGGTGAATTTTTTCAATTCACAGATAATTTAGAGCATTTTCTTGCTTGCCCATAGAAAGGCTTTCAAACCAGGTTATCCTTGCTGCCCTTGGATTTCCAAAATCCAAGATCACTCAAATGTTAATGTGAACAACTGCATGACTTCAATTTTAGCCCTAAGGCCAGGAGGTCTGACCCTGGGCCCTCAGAAGTCTGCAAACCTCCTCTGCAAGATGTGAGAAACAATTCAGGGTATATGTGTGTTTTTCTGCAGAGAGGCTTCCACTGTTATCAGATTCTCAAAGGGATTCTTCATCCACAAAGGGATCAGCTTGTGAGGATGATCTGGGCAGGCTGCTTATGTCTAGGAGGCAGGAGAAGAGGAGAAGGGACCCATTCTTTTTTACTCTTTTTTTTTTTTTTTTGAGATGGAGTCTTGCTCTGTTGCCCAGGCTAGAGTACGGTGGTGCAATCTTGGCTCACTGCAACCTCCTCCTCCCAGGTTCAAGCAACTCTCTGCCTTAGCCTCCCCTGTAGCTGGGATTACAGGTGCTGCCACCACACCCAGCAAATTTTTTGTGTTTTTCATAGAGACAGTGTTTCACCATCCTGGTCAGGCTGGTCTCAAACTTCTGACCTCGTGATTCACTTGCCTCAGCCTTCCAAAGTGCTGAAATTCCAAAGTGTGTAAGCCACTGCGCCTGGCTGGGACCCACTCTTTACTGACCCTCCTAAGTGCCAGGCTGACGTACACTAGCCCCATACTAACAATTGGACAATGTAGGAATCATGACTCCCATATTCCAGATTAGGAAACTGAGGCTCAGAGAGCTCAAATTAGGAGACAGACACTGAGCTCTATCACTTACCCCACAGCTGGGATTTCAGCTTGTGTCTCTGTGATCCCAAGCTGGGTCCTATGCTTGGTGCCATGCAGCCTCTGGGAAATGTAGTGAGGTGATCTAGCCAGGAAATGCATTCCCTGTCTTCTGTCAGAGCCCTCAGGAGACCAGGCATTGAAGTTTCAGAGACCATGAGACAACCCCTCTCTAAATTTATAAGTCACTACTCTTGAGTACACATAATGTCCCAGCCAAACTCTGCTATCCTCTCCTGGGTAAAGTCTCCACCTTTTCTCCAAGAAGAGTCCATTTCTCTCTCCTCCATGTTCCTCTGGATGTGGCTTATACCCCTCTTGATTCCTCTCTCATGGTCTGGCTGTCTGCTATGTCAGAGGCCATGGAGTGGCTAAAAACCTGGGTCTTGCAGACAGGTGGAGTTCTCGCTCTGCCACTTAGCAGCTATGTGACCTTGAATTCTTCACTTAACCCCTCTGAGCCTCACTTTCTACACTTAGGAAATGAAGCTAATTGGACCTACCTCACATGATAGGATATGCTATTTTTCTCTTTGTACTCTCTCCTAGCAGGGGCATTCTCTCTTCATTCTCCATCTAAGTTCTATTCTCCTATTAGTAATAATTTAATAAATGGCAGCAATGATCTCAGCTATTGTCATTGTGTTATTATTAACTGAGTGCACGTTTACATCCACCACCGCCCCCAGACTCTAAGCTCCCGGAAGGCAGTGATTTTTCATCTCCATATCTCTAGCACCTGCTGTAATTGCTGGAGCATAATATATCCTTAGGAAATGTTCGTTGCTGAATAATAAATTTAAAAAAAAAGTCCCCCTTACACAATTGATAATATACACATAACATTCAGAGCTCCAAATCCACGCCATAAAAGTACAAGTTCCAGGAAGGTTCAGAGACTTTTTACTTTTCTTTTCTTTTTTTTTTTGAGACAAGGTCTTGCTCTGTCACCAGGCTGGAGTGCAGTGGCACGAATGTAGCTTACTACAGCCTCAACCTCTGGGCTCAAGCAATCTTCCAGCCTTAGCCCCCTGAGTAGCTGGCATTACACGTGCATGCCACTACACCTGGCTAATTTTTGTATATTTTGTAGAGATGAGATTTCGAGAGCATGTTACCCAGGCTGACATGGAACTCCTGGGCTCAATTGATCTACCCTTCTGGGTCTCCCAAAATGCTAGGATTACAGACATGAGCCACTGTGCCCAGCCCAGAGACATTTTTGAGTGAAAGATCCTCCAAGGGTTACTTGGATTGCTGAGGAAAGTTAGGGCGCGAACTTAACCTCAGGACTGTGTGATAGGGCCAATTGTTCTCCATAACGTGTTTTGATGGCACTTGCCCACTTTATCAGGGACCAAAGGACATGGTACTTTCCATCTTTCCAACAGTAACCTTTTCACCCATTTGTGTATCCATCTGAGCCTTCCAATTCTTTATCCAACCATCCCCTCATCCACTCATCCATCTATCCATGCATTCAAACAACCATCCCCATCCACCATATGCTCATACATTTATCCACTCCTGCACTCATGACAAACATCTTCATTGAACACTTTCTAACTTCCAGGTACTGTGTTAGGCATTGTTGTGACTTAATGTTTAATATCATATGAATTTCACCTTCAAGGAATTTATACTCTAGAGGGCAAGGCCATCAAGTAAATAGATTATCTCAATTCAGTATGCTATGGATTGTGATAGGGATGAGTTCAAGAGGCTGTGTTCAAGACACAGGACCTAGGAGGCTCAGGGAAAACTGGCAGAGGTGCTGTCTATGCCAAGGTAGGAAAGACAAGTAGGGATAATGGTAGGGAGGAGAGCTTTCCATGTAGAGGAACAGCAGGGGCAGGAGGATGTCTACTGACCTGGAGGAATTGCAAGTGGTTATGTTTGGCTGGATTATGGGAGGTGAAGCTGGAAGGAATAGGGTTGGCTAGAGACCAGGGCCTGGTCACAATGGGCCTTGGGTTGAGTTTGAGTTTTGACTTTATCCCAAGGGACTGGGGAGCCTGGGATTGATATCAAAGAGGCTTGAGTGAAGAGAGCAGGCTTTAGAAAGATCTCTCACACAGGAGATTTCAACTATAGGAAATAGATTCTCTTTATAAACCAGGAAGAGCACCCGGGAAACAAGTCATGAAACTCAGGAATGATAGCAAAAGCCCTCCTCCTTCTGACGTCTGGTCTTGCTGTCTCCTTTTCCAGGACCATTTTCTGCCTGATTGAAAATCTAGTGAGGCTGGTGGGAGGGAAGCTAATGATTCAGACAGTCATTAATATTCTGCCTGAAGGAGCTTCTTTGAAGCTCTAATGGGAAATGCAGACCCCAAAGACCAGGCGAATTTCTATAGTGCATAACTGCAGGCAATAATGGCTCCCATGACTATACTTTCGCCTGTGAGTGGGGATGGGTTTGCATGCATCGTATCAGCTCCACTCCTACCTCTGGCCATAGTGGTGGCTGGGGACTCATTTTCCAGATAGGCAGCCAGGTTAGGGGGCATATAGTACACCCAAGGGGCAGAGCGCAGGACACAGATTTACTGCACACCTACTATGTGCCACTAGATCGAGTTGAGATGTAAGAGAAATCAAACCAGGTCTCTGCTTTCCAGGATCTTATAATTATATTGTACAGAATCTATGCATCAGAAGAAAGTTGTCAACTTTTTCTTTTGAGATAGAGTCTGGCTCTGTCATCCAGGCTGGAGTTCAGTGGCACTATCTCACCTCACTGCAAACTTCACCTCACTGCAAACTTCACCTCCCAGGCTCAAGTGATCCTCCCCTCAGCCTCCTGAATAGCTGGGACTACAGGCATGTACCACCATACCTGGCTAAATTTTTTTTGTATTTTTTGTAGACATGGGATTTCACCATGTTGCCCAGGCTGGTCTCAAATGCCTGACCTCAAGCAATCTTCCTGCCTCGGCCTCCCAAAGTGCTGGGATTTGACGTGTGAGCCATCGCACCCAGCCAGTTGTCAATATCTTGAAATGCAGAGAAAAGGGGAGGAAAAAGGAAGTTGGAGCATGAACATCTCATCTGAAATAGTGTGGAGTCAAAACATAACACCTGTAGTGGATGAAATAAGAAATGAAATCATAAAGACATTTGTTAGAGTTGCCAAGGTAACCAAGGTAGAACTAAAAACAGTGATAAACCTATTTTGGGAGGACAGGGCAAGAAATGTCAACAGATTAGGTCTAAGTTCTGTAAATTAATAAATACCATGTTTTAGCATGGTGCTTAGAGATTTGGAGATAACCACAGAGGAAACAGCTAGAAAACTGAAGAATGGTAGCCCCGGGAAACAGAATAAAAGTAGGAAGAAGTGGGGGGAAAACTGCTTCCTGTTGTATGGGTTTTTCTCTCATTTGATTCTTTTTTTCACCATGTGCATGTTGGTAGGTAAAAAGAATTCTGAGGTCGGGTGCAGTGGCTCACATCTGTAATCCCAGCACTTTGGAAGGTCAAGGTAGGAGGATCACAAGGTCAGGAGTTCGAGACCAGCCTAGCCAATATGGTGAAACCCTGTCTCTATTAAAAATACAAAAATGAGACAAGTGTGGTGGCGGGTGCCTGTAGCCCCAGCTACTTGGGAGGCTGAGGTGGGAGAATCACTTGAACCTGGGAGGCTGAGGTTGCAATTAGCTGAGATCTCGTACCACTGCACTCCAGCCTGGGCAACAGAAAGAGACTCTGTCTCAAAAAAAAAGAACTTTGAGCATTTAAATAGAAATAAGTCTAACTAAATGGAATCAGTAGCATGAGGCAGACAACACTATTTGATTTGTGGCAAGGGGTCTAGGGATACAATTCAGAAGAGCTGTGAACCTGGATGGGAAATAATTACATCTTTATTTTACATCAACCCCTAACTGGAATGTAGCATTTGTTTTCATTATGAATATAGACCAATAGCCACAGTAGTATTATCTACCTGTGACTTTATCAACAAAAGAAATTGTAAATATTTTCATATCACCTTACAGTTGTTCCAAATATCTTGAAATGTTTATGCTCATTACTACTTCAAAATTGTAGAATCTGTTAGGCTCACAGGTAGCTCATTTGTTAATGTGTTAATAAAGAAACACACATGTTGGCTGGGCACGGTGGCTCACACCTGTAATCCAAACACTTTGGGAGGCCGAGGCGGGTAGATCATCTGAGGTCAGGAGTTAGAGAGCAGCCTGGTCAACATGGTGAAACCCTACCTCTACTAAAAACACAAAAATTAGCTGAGTGTGGTGGTGTGCGCCTGTAGTACCAGCTACTTGGGAGGCTGAGGCAGAAGAATCGCTTGAACTCAGGAGGCAGAGCTGAGGTCTCACCACTGCACTCCAGCCTGGGTGACACAATGAGACTTTGTCTCAAAAAAATTAAAAAAAAAAAGAGAGAAAAAGGAAAAGAAACACACATGTTACCATATCACATTGGTTTCTTTAAAATAAATACTTGGTAACTATATTTCAGTATAATTATTTCCTTTGCAATCCGATGTGTTATGTTTTATGCATTCAAAAACATTATTTGTTTTCAAAAGAGCGAAGACATGGAATCGATCTAGATGCCCAACAGTAAACTGGATAAAGAAAATGTGGTTTGGGCCAAGAGCAGTGGCTCACGCCTGTAATCCCAGCACTTTGGGAGGCCAAGGCAGAAGGATCACTTGAACTCATTTCAAGACCAGACTGGGCAACATGGTGAAACTCCATCTCTACAAAAATGAGCTGGGCATGGTGGCTCAAGGACCCATGGTCCCAGCTACTCAGGAGACAGAGGCAGGAGGATTGCTTGAGTCCAGGAGGCAGAGGTTGCAGTGAGCTGAGATTGCCACACTGTACTCCAGCCTGGGCAACAGAGTGAGACCTTGTCTCAAAAGAAAAAAAAAAAGGAAAGGAACGAAAAAATGTGGTACATAGACACCATGGAATAATACACAGTCCTAAAAAAGAATGAAATCACCGCCTTTTCAGGAATATGGATGTACCTGGAGGCCATTAACTAAACACCACATGCTCTCACGTGTAAGTGGGTGCTAAATATTGAGTACACATGGGCACAAAGAGGGCACAATAGACACCAAGGCTTACTTGAGGGTGAAGGGTGGGAAGAGGGCGAGGTTCAAAAAAAATCTATCTTTCCCGTACTTATGCTCACTACTTGAGTGACAAAATCACGTGTACACCAAACCCCAGTGACACATAATTTACCTCTGTAACAAACTTGCACACGTAACCCTGAACCTAAAAAAGAAGTTGGAAGAGAAAAATAAATAAATAAAAATATTATTCTGAAAAAGAGTCTGTAGGCTTCACCAGACTACCAAGGAATCTATGGCATAAAACAGATTGAGAACCTGCCTTAGAGAAAGAAGAGCTGGGAGGTTAAGGCACTGGACGAAGTCTTCATAGGCAGAGAAGCAGGATTCACATGTTGAGGGAAGCCAGGACCCAGAATGATGGAGGGATAGAGAAAGCTGATGAAGGGATGATGATGATGGTAACACATCATCACTGATGGTCTGAATGAGGTTGATGGTAACAGTAACACAGCAGCTATTATTTACTGAGTGGTCACAAAGTTTCAGACACTGACTAAGCCCCCTGCAAACTATCGCATTCCCTTTTGACAATAACCGTAGAAAAGTGTGAATGCAATTTCACTTTTACAGCTTAGGAAACACAGCCCCAGATATGTCCAGGGTCTACTCTCGGGTCTCCTAGCTAGCAAGTCGTAGAGCAAGAATTCAGATCATGGGCTGCCCAATTCCTCAGCATGTGCCCTTACTCACTTGTCCATTCTGCCAAGTGCAGGAAAGGTCTCATTCTCATTTAACCAATGAAAGAACCAAGGCTCAGACTGAGTAAAGGGAAGGAAGCCCAGGATCTCAGTATGCTTAGGAAAACCAGCTGAGGTTTCTCCCTTGCTTAGCTGCTACTGATTTCCTTCCTCATCTCTGATGGCACCCCTAGGGCCTGGGAAGCTCAAGGAACTTCGTGCCAGTTCTCTGGACACCATCAAAACTCAAATACTGCCTAGTCTTTCTTTAACACAACACGTGGCTCAGATTTTTTCCTTTTTTTTTTTTTTTTTTTTTGAGACGGGCTCTCACTGTCACCCAGGCTAGAGTGCAGCGGCGTGATCATGGCTCACTGCAACCTTGACCTCCTGGGGCCCAAGCAATCCTCCCACCTTAGCCTCCTGAATAGCTGGGAGGGCAGGTGCATGCCACCACATCCAGCTAATTTTCCCAATTTTTTTTTTTTTTTTTTTTTGTAAAGACAGGGTTTCACCATGTTGCCCAGCCTGGTCTCAAACTCCTGGATTTAAGTGATCCTCCTGCCTCAGCCTCCCAAAGTCCTGGGATTACAGGCATAAGCCACCACACCTGGCCCTTCCTTCCCGTTTTAGCCATTGAAGCCCTCCTGGCATCAAGCCTAAATACCATCATAACCTCTAAATTCAGCTCCCCAATTCGAGTCCATGTTCCCCACGAATGCGAGATGTGTCTGAACAGGGGGTCCCCTGGGGGTTCACAATACACTATGATCATGTTTTAATTGCTTTCAGTTGTAGGATATTACAAACATCCTTTCCTGAATTAACCGATCACTATCTTATCATCATGCATTGCCACATGATTCTGGTGTCTGTTCTGCATTTGTGTTTACAGTGACAACTGTGCTGAACTGTCTCACTTTAATTACTGCACAGTGACAAGAAAATGTCACGGACATGATACAGAAATGATCTTCTTCATGCCTGGTGAAGGCTCAAGGATGGAATGCCGTGCTGTATGATCAGAAGTTTCACAGAAGTCTGAGAAGGGGAAGGTGGAAAATCAGGTCCTCACAGAGGCAGGGGAAAATCAAAAGAACTCTCTGGGATAAATGCATTTTTAAAATGGTACATGCTGATTAAGCTCTTGAAAAAAGAACTGCCTGGGCAGTGTGTCCAACACTCACGTTGCGAGTGGCAGTTTTGTCTCAGCAAAACATCACTGTGCCCACCACAGACATGTTTTGAATTTGAATTTTATTGGTTTTGTAATTGTGATCATATTTAATTTGCAGATTTGTTTGGGTTTTCTAGCAGTAGATGAGATAAAAGTGAAGAACTTATATCTGCTTTTATGCCAGCATACATTTAAAAAATATAATAGAAATATTTTATGGCAACATTGGTAAAGGTGAGGTGTCTGTGAGAATAGATATCCTTTAAAAGCATCCCATGTCAGCTGGGCATGGTGATGTGCGCCTGTAGTCCCAGCTACTTGGAAGGCTGAGGTGGGAGGATGGTTTGAGGCCAGGAGATTGAGGTTGCAGTGAGCTGTGATCATGCCACTGCACTCCAGCCTGGGTGACCAAGCAAGACCCTGCCTCAATTAAAAATCAAACAAACAAAGCAAAACAAAACAAAACAAAAAAAAATGGCCAGAGGCCACATGGTAGCTCATACCTATAATCCCAGCCCTTTGGGAAGCTGAGGCAGGAAGATTGTTTGAGCCCAGTCATTTAGGACCAGCCTGGGCAACATGGGGAATTTCTGTCTGTAGAAAAAAAATTTGCCAGGAATGGTGGAGCATGACTATAGTCTCAGCTACTGGGGAGGCTAAGGTGGGAGGATCACCTACGCCCAAGGAGGCTGTGGCTGCAGTGAGCCATGATCATGCCACTGCACTCCAGCCTGGGTGACAGAGCAAGACCCTGTCTCAAAAAAGATTATAAAATTTAAAGACATTTTAAAAAGCATCCCATGTTTGAAAGATGCTGACCCACCTGCCACTTTGCAGATTACATTCACTGCTCAAATTCTTGCACATTTGCAGTTAATGCTTCATGTGTTTCACCTGGCTCCTGTATTCTGGCAGTTTGGAGGACAGTGAGTAGATACAACATCCTTTGAGTCGTCTGTGCAGTACTTTCACCTACAGGTAAGGATGGGGTATGCTGAGTGCTCAAACTAGCACCTACAACCTTGGTCGGTGCCTGCTAAATGATAGCCATTATTAATATGAGCATGGTTCCCTCTTCAAGAGACTGTGGAAAGAGATGTCACATCTGCTGGCATAAAACCCCCTCTCCTGATGTTCCTGTCTCCTCATCTTACATCGTGATCATGAGAATAGGAGAAAAATTAAGGTAAATGTGTTATCCAGAGTAGAGAAGTGCCTGGGAATGAGTTTTGGGAGACTCCATCATGTTGTGGGAAAGAACATTCTGGATTAGGGAATACAGAGACTTAAGGGTAGGGCCCAGCTCTGTGTGTCCTTGGACAAGCCACCTAGCATCTCTGAGCCTCTAGCTCTGATATGTTGAATAGAATAAAGGATCATTCTAGCCCTGCTCACTTTATGGAGCAGGCGGCAGGATCAATGAGGTCAGGGATATGGAAGGTGGAAGTGACAGTGACCTGAGGGGCTGCCATTATTATTGCTAGAGTTACAGTGATGAGGCAGAATTGGAGAGGTGTTCAGAGAACCGGCAAAGGAGGGAAAGACAGAGAGAGAAAAGAGTAACTCTATTGCCTTCACTGTCTGTTCTTTCTCCAGAGCGAACTCTGCACATACAGTTCCTATAAATTTTCCTCCCAGCCTCTTCTCTCAACTGAGTTCAGCTCACACAGACTCCCTGAGGCTGCCTTGGTGGCAGCTGAGGTCCCAGCAGAGATGCTGCAATGGTCATCTTGCAGCCCCATAGGAAAAAGAGGGAGAACAGTGGTGAGGGGCATGGCTGCTCAGAGTGAAGAGTGCCCATGGCTGAGTTGTGCTCAGCTCAGACCATACTGGGCTCGCTGAGGGCCTGCAACTCAACATTGACCCTTGGTTCATCCCAGAGACATGTGCCTCAGGAGGGCACTTCTCTGCCAGGTCTTACTTCCTCTATGGAGGAGGAGATGGAATGAGATGCTCTTTTTTTTTTATTTTTTATTTTTTTATTTTTATTTAAAAAAAAATTTTTTTTTATTGCATTTTAGGTTTTGGGGTACATGTGAAGAACATACAATATTGTTGCATAGGTACACACACGGCAGTGTTATTTGTTGCCTTCCTCCCCTTCACCTATATCTGGCATTTCTCCCCATGCTATCTCCCTCCAACTCCCCACCCCCCACTGTCCCTCCCCTATTTCCCCCCAACAGACCCCAGCGTATAGTGCTCCCCTCCCTGTGTCCATCCGGGAAATTTAACGGTTGATGTTTGAATTTCGCGGGCGCGGCAAGAAACTAAGAGTCAATCACCCGTGCGGAAGTTTAAAGGAACGCCTTTCATTGGCCAGAGCGACTTGGGGAGCTGGGACTTTCTCCCCGAATAAATTCCCCTGATCCTTCCCCCACACCGGGAAACTTCCTTCTGTTTCTCTCTCTCACGCTGAATAAATCGCTTTTCTGCAAACACTTTGGAGTCTGGCATTTACTGCGCACTGTGCCGTCGTCTCCTCTCCCATTCTTGGGGAGCCATAGACCAAGAACCTGGAGAAACGTCCTCGCAGGGGGGCTGAGAGCACCCCTGAACTCCAACATAACACTGGGAGAACTCGTCTTTTGCCTTTGTGAAGCTGAAAGTTGCTCTGTGTTTTTGCCTTTTGTTTCACACCTGATTCTGCTTTAAAGCTTCCAGAGCTTCTTCATGCTTAAACTTTAGCAGTTGAAGAGTTCCTGAATCCCTGGTACTCTATGTCTCTCTCTCCAAATATGTGTGTTTAAATAATAATACATTATACATAGGCGTTAGTTAATTTAAGTATATAAGTTAATAGACCAAACTATTTTAAATTAAAATACATACATACTTGTATGCATAATTTATTCTCTAATTATATAGAGATGATAAAACAACATATAACATGCTTATAAAAAGTTAATCTTTTTATAAGTTTAAATTTTGCGTTGTGACAAGCGTTGGGCAGTAAAGACCCTCAGGGGTGTGTGCCTTCAGAGTTCTCTCAGCGTGGAGCCCTTCCGTCCAGGCCAAAATAAAAACCGTCTCCATTCTTACTGAAACTTTTGTAAATAGAAATTGCAGCTCCAGGACATAATTTATTATTTAAGCTCTACTTTGCAACAGAAATAAAGAGGGGGAAATTGTTATTGCTATTATTGTTAAGGTAAGGGGTTTAGCTGCTTATTGGAGGAATTAACTGATTAGCTTACTATTCCGCGTGGTCACTCCCATCTCAGCCTCTGCAGCCAGAATGGGTCCAGCTTCCCAGGTGCGCACAGCAGCACCCCACGGCCACGCGAAGCACCTCCGTACAGCCATCACGGTGTCCAGCTGAGGCCCCCCAGAGCCAGACTTCAGGGGGGTCCCACACCAGAAACTGAGGAAAACGCACCTCTCAGTTGAAAGCCTGTTCGCGCGGACCCACAGGCAACGCAATGAGCCTCAGAAACAGGATGGTGGCAGGAAGACGCCAGGCACAAAAGTCCGCACACTGCACAGTCCCAATCATATGAAATGCCCAAGACGGGCAAATCCACAGAGACGCAACGTGAATTAAAGTGGCCGCCAGGTGCCTCGGGAGGGAAGAGGGAGAGTGAGCAGTGACGCTTGACGGGTGTGGGGTTCCTTCTGGGGTTGAGAAGAACGTCCTGGAGTTAGGGCGTGGTGATAGTTGCATCATCTTCCTATGACACTAACAACCACTGACATGCGCACTTTAGAAGCCTGCATTTCATGATATGTGAATTATTCTCAGTAAAATCAAAGTCTGTTCACCCATTAGTACCAGGGTGCTGCCTAAGGATTCGACTGCTTCTCCTCTCTCTGCCTTGACGAGCTGAGCTCATCACCCTAGCTCCACATCTGCACGGAAGTGTGCCTGGCAGACAGAGAAGAGGAAGCCTACTGGACCTTTTCCCCCAGGAAGGCCGGGTCCTTGTTGTGCTGAGTCACTGGCCCGGAGAAGCACCTTTGGGGGCTGGCTCCCAGCTCCACCGCAAGCACTGCACGGTTAAGCCAGCACACAGCTCCTTGAAGCCTGGATATTACCTGAGCTTTATATTACCTGGATAAACCCGAAGCCCCGGTATTACCTGAACCACACATGGAAGCAAACTGTTGGAAATTGGGATGATTAATTTCATTTTAGAATACCAGGGGATGATGCTGAGATTGAGAAGTGAGTGAGGTCGTCAGCTAATGTATTCAAAGTTTCCATGAGAATCATTACGGATAATCCAGCTCTGTGCTAACTGGAGAAGCAGCTAGAAGCAGGATGAAACAGCACCAAGCCCTCTTCTTGAAGAAAGACGAAGCACTCATCTCAGAGGCCAGGTGATCTTGTTCTTTTCGGAGCACAGAAGACACAATGGAAGGAAAATCCATCTGCGCACAAATCAAGCGTCTCCCCTCCTTGGCCTGGCTCTCACCTTCTCAGGTGAGGGTTTCCACAGCCGGGAGGCACCTGTCCACGGCCGGCCAGCATTCCACGTGGCACCCTGTGTGTGGAGATTAACGAAAGCTACCTTGCAATGGCGGGATGCCACGAGTAACACTTTGGGATGTTTTGTTCCTTCTTGCTTGCCAACTACCTCGATTAGATTCGGTCTTGGTGAATGACTTGTAATTACTGAATTACATGCACTGGGAAATCTAAGTATCTACAAGCTTTTTTGAAAAATGTGCATTTATTTCAAGGAGATAGAGCTGTAGTTATAGATACTATACACTCTTGAAGTGTAGCAATGACCAAAACAATTTGGGTATAACCCTGCAGTGATGAAACCCTTCAAAGAGAAGATACGATGGGAAATATGAAGGAATCAAGAGCCCCAGAGAGAGGGCTTCTCAATGTCCTCCCCTCCATTCCTGGGTGGGAGACAGATCCCCTCCTATGCACCCAGTGGTGAGGGGGTCTCCCTTCCTCTGCAGTCCTGCTGGCTGAGCACAGATGCACCAGGGTGGGCCGTGGAGATGGAGCTCAGTGTGTGAGTTCCATAGCTGCTCTCCCAGGAAAGAACCACCTGCACACTGTGAGGGCTGCCTTCGGAAGGGGAGCAGAGTGAGCCACAGGGCCGTGGCGGGCAGGCTTTTATAACAAGAGGATGGGTGCCCCTGGCTCCTGCCCATTGTAGGATGTGACTGGCTTGTTTGAAGAATTTCACAGACTGGCAGGTTGAGGAACAGGTGGGCGCCGTTGACCTGGCTGATGGGGCTCTAGTTGGGTGCGGGCTTACCTGAGGGGAGCAGGAGAACTCACTACCACGTGCTTGGGCCCAGCAAAGCTCAGGCAGGTCAAGGCAGCCACAGACTCTCAGGCCTTCCAGTCCAGGTGGCGCCGGGCCCTGCCCCAAAGAGCGCAGTGCAGCATCCACTGCCTCAGTGCTCCAGTCCGTTCCCCGGGGAATAAGAGGCTGCTTTTCACACTATGGGGCCAGGCAGAGCCTGGCGCTGGGGCTGTCGTTTGAAACGTTTGTTGTAAAATATTTGTTGAAGCGAATACAGAAATAAAACTGAGATCTCTAAAGTCGGCTCGTGAATCGCAGCCCAGGACTCTCTTTATATGTGTTCTAAGGTGGTGTCCTCAGGCAGGAGGACGGAACATGGGGTCAGCAGAGCCTCCTCCTGGGCGTCCATCAGTCAAAAGTTCATTTTAATGGGACCTCTCAGAGATGTTAATCTAAGCAGACCCCTTTCACTGTTTGACGGCATTTAAGACCCACATCTAATCTACTCCATTTAATCAGGAAGGTGCCCACCCTTGGACTTTCTCCTGTGCTAATTTTCCCATTATGGGAGCTTCCTATCAGCCCAGTTCTTACAGATCCTACTCTATGAGGTCACTACCACCCCCTGCAGAAAACATCAATTTATATATTTTTTTTAATGTGTGGATGCTGGCATTGACTTACTTGTGATAGAGTGAGAGCTGGGAGATGTATTTGTCTTTATGACCCCACTGGATAAAAAAACACTGCATATGCTAAGGCATTAGTGGATGCGACTAGGTTAGGCTTCTGCAGAGGAGACACCTTTGTAGGAAAGATACAATATTGCAGGGGCCAGACCTGTGACTGTCACCTGCAGAGACCAGCACATGAGTGGGCAGGGCAAGTGATCTCCTGGAGCCCCAGGCACACTGGCCTCAGAGGCTACTGGCTCCCTCTTGAAATTGAAGAGCCTAAACTCATAGCAGAATAGCTTTCACTATAGATCTATTACAGTGTAAATGCATAAATAACCTTTTCCCCAAGATTTGCAGAAAAACAGATCTCAAGACTGCATTAGTTTTGCCATGTACCTGGAAACATAAATGCAGCCTTGAATCTGTATCTGCAAATCTTGAAAAATAAAATTATTTCAAAAGTACGCATGGCTGGCCGGGTGCAGTGGCTCATGCATGTAATTCCATCACAAGAGACTGAGGTGGGAGGATTGCTTCAGCCCAGGAATTTGAGAGCAGCCTGCACAACATAGTGAGACCCTGTTTCATCGTGAGACCCTGTAGTGCATGCTTGGAGTCCCAGCTACTCAGGAGGCTGAGGTGGGAGGATCACTTGAGCCTGAGAGGTTCAAGGCTGCAGTGAGCTATGATTGCACCACTGCACTTGAGCTGGCAACAGAGCGAGACACTCTCTCTCTAACATATATGTGTATCTGTTATATATATACATGTAAGTTATAGATACATGAGGCCATTATCCCTTAGGAGGCAAACATATCAATGATGGGCATGAAATTTGTAAGTGTCATTGTTATTAATTAAAGCACAGATTGAGTACTAATGCTGCCCAGATACCTCTGACACATGATTTTCTCTAGATATTAGGATAGTAGCTGCTATAAAGATACTACAGAACATTATGCTACAGATGCATCCTTTGGTATCACGAATTGAATTTGAGTCCTGAATCTCCAGTTCTACTCATGACTTCTGAAAATTGGCACCATATTGAGTGGATAGAGCTTAAGCCATAAGTTTTGTCAGAACTGAGTGAGAAAATCATTGGAAAGTGGGAGCCCAGTGTGTGCACATTGCAAACAATGTGATTATTACTCAGGATAATAAATAATAAGATCATTTATTGCACTTCCAATGTATTCATCATCAATTTACAGCTGACATACTGTCAAATAACATGATGGAAATTGTCTTTTTTTACATCTAGTGGATCTGCTGCACAAAGCTTAGCTTTCATCCCAAGCTTGCGTCCTGCCCTCGGTCTTCAGCCTGACGTGTTATGGGAGCTAATTCAGTAGCACTCACCATCCATTCGCCTCTTTAAACGCTGCAGCCTCCTCCAAAACTATGGCTATCTGTTAAGTTACTTTAAGCTCTGTTTGCCTGCTTATGCCCAGTTGGGCTATCGCCACTTATCTAGAGGAATGTGACGTTTCCGCCAAGCAGCCTGACCTTCTCTTGGTGAGCTACACGCTGGGTTTCTGCTAGCAATTCTGTGAATGTGGGATGTCCTTTAACCACCTGACGTTTCATATGCTTTCCTCCAAAATGAGACACAGCTAACTGATCCCTTGAGATTGTCCCATTCTAATATTATGTGATTCTAAGGTATAGTAATTTTCATAAACTCACTACTGAGGAATAATACTGAGTTTATTTTTTTTTTTTAAAAAAGGCATTGAAGAAGAGCAGACCTTTTGTGGCTCTTGATTAGTGACTTCCAGATCCACATGGTTCCAAAAGGGACTTGAGGCGGCCAAACCTGGCAGTGCCCAACAGAACCACCCAGGAACACTGACCCCGCCCACACTCTCTGTGCTGCACCATAGTGTGAGAAATGCTTTCACAAATGGGTGAATTAAGAAATCTCTGAAGGCATCTACTGTACTTATATTTAACTCTCTGCTTACAGTGTTTGCTTTCTCCTGATACTGCCGACGCAACTTCATCCAAGGCATTAAAAACACACCCAGACTACCTTTCCAGAGTCACATCCACTTTTACTTAAATTACATAGAATATGGAGGCAAGTGTGTGTTTCCTAATAATTAACTGAATTTGCAGGACACGTTCTGCTGGAGGGACCTGGTGGAGGACAAGGCCACGGCACTGGTGACAGGTCACTGTCATCATTAACTTGGTGCTTAGCCAAGACCAGCCGCCATCTCAGAAAAAGCATTTTGGATTAGTCTGTATTTTATTTTATTTTATTTTATTTTTTTATGAAAGAAAGAAAGAGGAAGAGATTTTAGAAAAAGAGAGAAAAGGAGAAAGAAACAGCAAAAGAAAGAAAAAAAGAATGAAAGAGAAAGAAAGAGGAAGAGTATTTTTTTCTTGTTCCTAGATGTTTACACTTCCAACCAGGTAATTGTATCACGGGTGAAAGCAAGTGTTCCCCCATGAAGAGTCCTGGGTTGTGAATAAGGAGCTCAACCTCAAGCTGTCAGGGTGAGCTCACATTCACTCTGCCTCTCTCCATTTTCACACCTGTGACGTGAAGAGGCTGCATCTCCAAGGCTCAGTTGACCTCAACATTTCTATAATGCCATTCCTGCATCTGTCATCATTCACAGCAGGACCTGCCTGTCGTCTTGGGCTGTTCAACCTCCAGTATGCATTTGGATGCAATGTGCTTTGAAACTATGTTTAAGGATTATCTTAGGGCAAAATTCAAATGGAGTGCTACATAGCAGTGCAGCTCTAAAATGGAGAGCCTTATACTCTCAGAGATCAAAATGAACATAACCGTTAAGAAAACTTATTCTCATTTGCATAACCCTCTTAGTCAGTTTGCCTTGTGCTGGATATATAGTCCAGAAAATAGATATGATTTCTGCCACCCATTACAGTGTTTATCAAATGCAGAAAGGTTTTGCACAGTACATCTGTAAGTATTTCTCTTTGGAATTAAAATGCTTTGTCCATTCTGTGACATCAAGACCAGGAATTCCCATTGTTCTTTGCTCTTCCCCAACAGACACGACTGTAACTGGAAGCTGACACAATCCAGGTATGCATTGGAGTATATTGATCTCTGTTTGTCTTGCTTCTTAGCATCTAGAACATAATTGTCATGTCTACTGAAACATAAAATTTATTCTCTTCATAAAGTTTTACTAAATCAGCTGCAGAGGAAGATGTTATTGGCAGCTTTTTCATTACTGGCTATAGTAAAGCTAAAGTGTCTGATTATTTTTGTATTTAGGGCTTGTCCTATGTCTTGTGTGTTCAGTGATAAATAGAAGGCCATTTAGAAATTCATGTTTCCCCTGAAACCTTTGTTATTCTTAGTAAGATCATTTCAAATTTACTTTATAATGCTTCTTAGGTATCAAGTGCTTTTAATTTTACAGAATCATGTGTCCAAGTCTTTCACTATTATTCAAGATGTGTGTTATGAGAGCTTAGAAGACAACAATATTTTTTGAACAGTTCATAGATTGGTATAAGATTAGCATTACCCTAACAAGTACTTACCAGATGGATTTCAGACAAGAAACAGCAAACAAAACTATAAAATGAGATTTAGAAAGGAGGAAGATTTTTAAATATCTCTTTTCTTTTACTGCCTTCGAACTTGAAATTTAAAATATGCAACCATATTGTGGCATAACCGTCTTCTACTAGAAAGAACAATGAATGTAGAGTCAGAAAATCTGCAGAAGAATCAACCTTTTCTGTGCTGGGAGGTGACTCTAGGTCAGCTTCATGACTTCTGGAGGTTGCAGAGTGTGTGACGATGAAGCAAAATGTCATGATGTCAAGTGGGAAGCAGGTATGCAGTAGCTGGCTAGTGAGTGTGTGTGGAGCAAATAAATAAATCAGCACAGAAATATAAAATTTTAGGAAAATGAGTGACCTTTCTCACGAAGTTCCATTTACTAAACAACTACCTGGCCCTCTTAGCATTGCTCAGGAAAATCATTAAATAATATTAAATCATCATTATTGTCTCCATACTGTCTCATCCTGGAATACGAAACACAGAAAAACACTTCACACTAAGCCCTGAAATCAGGTGCTCATGCACTTGTAAGTTTCCATTTAGGGATGATATGTTAAGCCAGCAATTGTTTTCCTGATGGTGATACTTACTACACACTTCACACATCTCTCCTAATCTGGCTTAAGCTGCTCTGTATTATAAATCTATCTCTTTAAGACAGTGGTCTCCAGCCTTTTTGGCACCAGGGACTGGTTTTGTGGAAGACAATTTTTCCACAGACTGATCGGGGATGGTTTCAGGATGATTAAAGTGCATTACATTTATTGTGCACTTTATTTCTATTACTATATTGTAATATACAATGAAATAATTGTACAACTCACCATAATGTAGAATCAGTGGGAGCCCTGAGCGTGTGTTTCTGCAACAAGGTGGTCCCATCTAGGGGTGTTGGGAGACAGTGACAGATCATCAGGCATTAGATTCTATATCCCACGCATGCACAGTTCACAGTAGGGTTTGAGCTCCTGTGAGAATCTAATGCCACTACCGATCTGACAGGAGGTGGAGCTCAGGCAGTGATGTGAGTGATGGGGCGTGACTGTAAATACAGATGAAGCTCCGCTCGCTGGCCAGCACCTCACCTCCTGCTGTGCAGCCAGGTACTGATCCATGGCCAGGGGTTTGGGGACCCCCACTTTAGGGTACACTCTTGGAGTCCATAAAAATAATTTCACATGGCTCCAGCATTCAAGAACAATTTTATTTATGTATGTATTATTTTATCACATTCAGCCTTAATTTTAATAACCATTATTATTATCATGTTTATATGATTAGTATTATTGTTATAAAGAAGAGGAGAAAGTAGAAATCATTATTTGATGCTTCCTGCATGCCAGGCAATGTGCTACACAATGTAGAAAAGAATCTGATTTAATCTTCCCTCAGCCTGTGAACTAGATCCCTGTCTCACAGATTAGAAAACTGAGACCCATAGAGGCCAAGAAAATTTCCCAAGGCAAGTAGAAAAGCCAGAAATTTAACTCACGTCTTATGACAGTTCACAATGACTTTAATGTCATGGTCCTGAATTTCAACTTTTAAATTTTATCATTGTTATAATCATAGGTACCTTGATTCTCTAAAGCAATTGAAATAAGGGAGACTATGTATACACATGACAGAAAGATAAGCTTATTTTCAATCATTAGCAGGGTGCAAAAACTATGTGTTCACATATGTGTCTAAGGATTAGGACTAATTGAGAGTGGAATTCCTTAATCAAGAAAAGTAGCTCATTAATAGCCCCTATGTGAAAATTTTATTTCAAAAAGTGAATTGCAATTTATTTCAAAAAGTGGATCTCAAAAACGTGTTTCTCCTGTGTAACTGAAACTGAGCCACTGAGCCAACATCTCCCCAGTCCCTCCACCACACCAGGCTCTGGTAAGCATTGTTCTACTCTACTTCCATGAGTTTAACTATTTTTGGATTTCACATATAAGTGAGATCGTAGAATATTTGTCTTTCTGTGCCTGGTTTATTTCACTTAGCACAGGGTCCTTCAAATTCATCCATGTTGTTGCAAATTCCAGGATTTCTTTCTTTTTTATGGCTGAGAAGTATTCTGTTGTGCACATATACCACATCTTTTAATCTATTCATTGGTGGATGGACACATGGGTGGATTCCGTACTTGACTACAGTGATTACTGCCACATCAACGTGAGAATGCAGATGTCTCTTCAATGTCCAGATGTTAGATCTTTGGATCTACACTCAGAGTGGGATTGCTAGGTCATGTGGTCATTCTGTTTTTGGTTACTTGAGGAATCGCCATACAGTTTCCATAATGGCTGCACTCATTTTTGTTTCTAGCTGCAACAGGCAATGTGCCCTTTCCTCTATATCCTCCCCCAGTGCTTGTGATCTTCTGTCTTTTTGATAGAAGGGCTGTTCTAACAGGAGTGAGGTGACATCTATTGTAATTTTAATGTGCATCTCCCTGATGATTCATGATGTTGAGTGTTTTAAAATATATTTGTTGGCTATTTATTCATCTTCTTTCAAGAATGTCTATTTGGGTCCTTTGCCTATTTTTCATGGGGTTATTTGTTTTCTTGCTACTGAGTTGTTTGAACTCCTGGTGTGTTTTGGATATTAACCCTTTTTCAGCTCTATGGCTTGGAAATAGTTTCTCCTTATCTGTAGGTTGTCTCTTCACTATGTTCATTCCTTCCTTCACCTTGCAGGAGTCTTTTGGTTTGATGTAACCCCATGTATTTACTTTTGCTTTTGTTGCCTGAGTTTTGGGGGTCAAATCCAAAAATTCCTTGACCAGACCACTGCCACGTAGTTTTGCCCCTGTTTTCCTCTCGTCATCTTACAATTTCAAGTCTTAGGTTTGAGTCTTTCACCCATTTTGGGTTGATGTGTCTATATAATGTGATGTAAGCATCTAATTTCTTTCTTCTGAATGTGGATATCCAGGATTCCCAACATCATTTTTTTGAAGAGTCGTTTTCCTACTGTGTGCTTTTAGCACCTTTGTTAAAACTTATTTGGCCACGAATGGGTGGATTTAATTCTGGGCTTTCTATTCTGTCCATTGGTCGAGGTTTCTGTTTTAATCTAGTACCATACAGTTTTCATTACTATAGCTTTGTAGTGGTTTAAAATCAGGTAGCGTGTTGCCAGTTTTGTTCTTTTTTGCTCTAAATTGCCAGATATTCAGGGTTTTTTGTGGTTCTGCATAAATTTTAGAATGCTTTTTGAAATTTCTGTGAAAAATGACATTGTAATTTTGATAGGAATCACATAGAATCTGTATATCACTTTGGGTAGTAGGGATATTTTTAAAATGTTAAGTGTTCTGAGGTCTATTGCACAATGGGATAACTTAATTAGTAATAGTGTATTATACATTTTTAAGTTGCTAAGATATCAAATTTTAAATGTTCTCACAACAAAAAATGATTAGTATTTGAGTTGATGGATATATTAATTAGTTTGATTTAATCACTCCATGTTGTACACATACATCATAACATCCCTTTGTACCTCATAAATATATACAATTATAATTTGTCAACTTACAATAAAAATAGTCATTTATTATGTCTGGGTAAAGCTTTCTTAGTTGAATTTCTGGAAATTAAAAGGAATGACATCATTACCTGAGTAAAACACCTATTATTAAGTCAAATAGCTTCTATTTCTTTAATTCCAACAAATTGAATTGAAGGGTAGCGAGAGCAAAAGAATTGCTCATGGTCAGAAAAGGGACCATATCTCAAACCTGAAGCCAAGGCCTAACCGAAGCCAGATCCACAGGATGCTGTAGGTATAATAACACCAAGCCCAATCATTTCTTAGAAATGATTGCTCTTTCTATGTAAACATTAAATTTGGTGGATTTAACATGACCATGTGTCTCTGATGGCTCTGTAATCACTACTACAAGTTACAATGAAGAAAGAAAAATGGAAGGAAACCTTTTTCCAGCCTGCAAAGCTGAATCTTTCAGAATTTAAAGAGAAATTCTGCTGCTTTAATTTCTTAATTATCCTCATTTCCCCCCCACACACACTTTTTATGTTTATTCTAACTATGAATGCGTCACAGCCCTTTTCCTTTTTCTGTTATGGCAACAGGTTTCCCACTGTTGTCCACATGCCATGTCATTTCACATGGTGCTCTGTAGGTCCTGATGAGAAATACGGCACTTTTTAATGCTCTGAAAAATTGATTTTAACTAGAGAGTTTGCTTATCAGTATAGCTTTCAGATCAGTTAATTAAAATAAAAGAACTTTCCACAAGTGAGAAGAATATATCAATTAGTATGGTTTTTTGGTTATAAAAGAAAGACCTTATTAGATTCTCACACAAAGTGTGAAAAATATAGTCTACTAAAAATATATATCTTAGAAATTTAATTTTTAAAAGATGATTTTAAGTGAACAATTTAAAATTTAATTTTTATAATATACTTGTAGCACAACTTATGTTTCTATGCAGAATCTTCAGTGTGAATGTTAAAGTTGGCAAAATAATAAAATGACCTCTGGATTTGAAAAGAAAAAAAGAGAGAAATGGAATGAAATAACCCATTTGAGGACAGAGAAAATAGGAGTGGTGGCAGTTGCATCCAATACAGTTCACTGAACTCACATGCCGGGAAGTGTGCGGCAGGCCCTGGAGGAGCCAGCGAGGGATGGAAGTTGCTCATACGTGGCCTCAGATGCCTCACCCTGCAGAGTGCTGGACAAGACAGGAGCCGACAGAAGTCCCTATAGGGGGCCATGGACCCTCCAGGCCCCATCACCTTTTTATGCACCACACCTCCAGGAGGTGCATTCCCTGGAGAAATTAAGCTTGGATTTGGAAACACCAAGCAAAGAGAAGAGCAAAAGAGCAGGAAACAGGCAAGTGATGTCAACGCTTGGGTAAGGACCAGTCAGGGCCTCAGCTCTCTCTTCTCTTCTCCCATCTATCGGCAGAACAGAATCCTCACAGAAGAGCCAGGGTGCCAAGTTCTCTCTAGACACACATACACACACACATACACATGCACACATGTACACATGCACACACACGCACACATATACACATTTGCCCACACCCAGGTGCACATGTGCACACACCCACACACTAAAGCAAATACTGGAAAGTTTCTCTTTGGACAAAACTATCCCAGAAAAAATAAATGTGGATTATAAAATTTGGGTTTTCCACAAAGTAAGAAGGATCATCTCCCACTAAATCCTGCTGTCAACTCCCTCAGTAAGCTGGCCTGTCCGCTTGCACAAAGCTGACAGGCACAGCACACTCGGCCACTGGACATCAGCGGGAGGCTTCCCATCTGTGGGACAGAGAAAGTCAAGAACTTCAGGAGACACAAAGCTTTACCTCTCCCAGCTGTGGTTTCCTGCCTAAAGTTAGGAAATAGATCGGCCTGAGAAGACAGGCCTCTGCAGGCGCAGACATGGATGGCTTAAGAAACACGTGCAGGGTGGTTTGCAGCTTCCAATGTTACGTTTAGATAATTCAGGTGTAATATTCACACTCACATAGGGCATGCCATACCTGGAGAGGCCGTGTCCCTGTACTAGTGTTTTCCTTGTGGATATGTGTGCTTGTGTGTGCATGCATGTTTTTGAACGTGATTTAACAAAAGCTGGGAAGAGATGGTGTGAAGCTAACACAAATCCACCTCCTCTAAGACCTGCAAGAAGCTACCAAAGGTTCCACACGGGCATCAGTGGAGGCCCGGACTCGGGAAGATACAGTAAACTTGCGTTTGGTGAAGACGGAGGGCAGGAAACCCCAGCAGCTTGGGCGAGGGTAGCAATAGCTTGCACTCTAGGCCTCCCTGGGTGGACTCTGGCATATGCAGCCCACACTCTGCCAAATATATATATGTGTATTTCAAGGATTTCAAAGATAACGCAATCAAGGATTAGAGAGATCAAAAGAAATACTTATGGTCAGAAAAAGGGCCATATCTCAAACCCTAAGCCAAATCCTAACCAAATATATATACTTCAAGGATTTCAAAGGGCCATATCCATATATATATATGTATATATATATATATATATATATATATATATATATATTACATATCTCATATCATTATATATTATGTATATATTACATATTTCATATATATATATATAAATTTACACACACACACATCCCATTATATGCCATTATCTCTGTTTCTTTGTTTTTATATTCCACTGGCCAACCTTACAACTTTAAGTGTAACGTGTTTTTTCAATAAGACAAGGTCTCACTGTGTTGCCCAGGTATGTCTCCAGCTCCTAGCCTCAAGCAATGCTCCTGCCTCAGCCTCCAAAATCACTGGGATTACAGGTGTGGGCCACCACACCCAAACCAGAGTAACATTATATTTTGAGAAATTTTCCATGTGCATCAAAACCTTTATAAGTGTGTATATTCCTTGACCCAACAATTCCTCTAGGGAGAATTTAATCTAAGTCAATATTCGAAGAATACACACAAAGATAGCCACCAAGTTGTTCCCCTCAGCACTGTCCATAGCAATAAAACACTGGAGAAAAAATTATACATATTGGCTACTGGATGGAATGATAAACAACTATCAAATTAGTGATATAGACGTATATTTGACCTCAAAATGATATTTATGATTTATTACATGGATGAAGCATGTTATAACAAAGTTTAAAGTATGTGCATTGACGTGTGTCTGATATTTCCCTAGTATTCATATGGTTATAGTGTACTCAGGAAAAAAACATGAATCTATGACTATTTGAAATAACAAAAAGCAAATTTAATAGACAACGTTCATGTGCATAATTCAGGGTTAGATATACCTAGAAATTTCTCAGCCTATCAAAAACTTCCCACTACTTTTTAATCCAAGAAACCAGGATTGTTTCCCCAAGTTCCCAAATTCCTGGAATGTATTTTTAGTGCTGTAAGACAACAATTGAAGGATTCGAGGAGATTCAGCCCCCAGACTGTCCACACCATCCCGGGCCACTGGCTCTCAACACCGCCTGCCCCCAGCAGGGCCCTGCTCTGGAGGCTGTGCATCTGGGGAGGCTGACTACTGGGCCTCAGGAGTCCAATGGACCTGGGCTCTGACCGTCACACTTCTCTGCACCCAGGAGCAGAAGACCGGGATAGGTTGTTTTCTCAGAGCTGCTGTTTGCGAGTTCTGGAGATCACTTGTGTGGATTAACTGAGACAACAGATATTTGCTATCTGCATATAGAAAAGTTAGATGTTCTTCAAGGGGGGATTATTCTGCATGAGTTACCTTATGGGGGCAAATGGCACATCGTAGCTAGTTTGGCTCATGGCAACTGTTATCATTGAAAACCCACGCAGCTTCCTTCCAAGTCTCACCCATATGCCTCTGTCTGAGGTGCACGCCCTGTGGAATGGCTCGTTCACTGATTTTGGTCGAGGAGAGAAGCAAGGTACCAGGCATGCCTGCAATGTGAAAACCTGTGTCAACTCCAAACCTGCCTTTCAGAAATGGAAAGCTCTTTCACTAAAATCCTTTTATTTTGGGGTAAAGGGCAAGCATCCTGGTGCTCCCACATTTCCAAAGCTCACTACTTTGTCCCCGCTTCAGTTGTATCATTGAGGTTTGTTTGGAAAATTGTAATTCTTAAGTAAGCGTGTGGCTTTCTCTATGAGATTTAGGAAAGACATGTTTTGCTCAGTTTTTCTTCGTGTATTATTCCTTAAAAAGACAAACCACTTTAATGACCGCTGCATGATTTGCAATGGTGAGATTTATCATGGAATCGCCACATGTGCCCGGGAAGGCTGCCTGTGTCCTGGCCCCACCCCTCTGGAAGGTGACGCATCCCTGGGCCTGTAGGACGTTTCCTACTGGGTGAATGCCATTACCTTGTGCTGTCACAGGGGGTGATGCATTGATAGTTATGTCTGAATCCCAAAATTCTGAGAAATGAAATATTTAAGGGTTATAATAGTGCCTGACCACCCGATGAATTTTAATATTTTCTTGAAAGGAAAGGCAGGGAGAAACAGGTGATATATTAAATAATGTTTGCTCTCCACATGTAATACACAATCTTGAAATAATACTCAAGATTGGCTGTAGAGTTACATAATTGTGAAGATTTGTTAAACATTTTTATGTGAAGTTTTACATATGTCATGGAAATTATCTTAAGGTAGTCAATGATACTGTATATATCATTTATATGTGTAAATTATTTTTATATGATTTTTCACATATTTAATATAAATAATCATTTTTCATATATCATTGTGTGCCAATGTAAGTATCAGATGGATTTTCTCATAATAAAAGCAAGCTAATATATAATCATGCTTTAAATGAATCTAGCAAACTTTAAGCTCAGTTCTTTTGTTATTATGACAGACAACCTAGGATTGATCTTTTAAATCTTTATTTCAGATTTAAGAGACAGTTTCTGTCTTTGGTAGTTCTCCCCTCTGACCCTGGGTTTCCTCATCTGAAACACAGGAATGGAAACTCCTAGCTCGTCTGTTTCATGGGCGCGTCTGATGTGCCCGGTGCGACAGGCATCCCTGAAGGGGAGCTTTCTTCCCACCTGAAACCAGTTCTCCTGACAGATGCGGCCACACTCTTCTGGGGCCCACATGCCGTGTGCCCTGGATAAACCTGCACTGAAATTCCAAGTCCCCAAGGATTCGGAGGGCTGGAGAGTCAGGGGAGCAAGCCGACACTTTGCTTTGGTTCCTCGTTAGTTCTTCAACTCAAATCTCCCAGCAAAGTTCTCGCTGCCACCCACTGGACTTGCAACCATGGACAGGACCCTGTTCATGTTGTCAAAATTTAACAGCTTTATGCGTCCTGCCTAAGTCTAGTTAATGACCTTAACAAATTTGATACCTTGCTATTTTTTAGGAAAATAAGCAAAAAAAAGAAGAAAATGCTTTCACAAATGCCTGACCTCCCTCCATCCCAGGGGACTGCCTACCCCTCCTTCCTCACAGACACCCAGGCTGGGGACTTCTTCATGGAGACCCACAGGCTCGGGGGCTCGCTGGCCACCCCCTCAGCCCCTCATCACCAGGTGTCTCCTCTCTAGGAGCATCCCCACCAGCTGTGCACCTGGCTAATCCCTTCTGTCTCAGAATATGTGGAATGATCCTGCCTTGCCTCCAAACTCCCTCCCCCAGCCTGTTCCTCTGCCTCCACACTCATAGCAAATGTCCCTTAATGACGTTTCCATAAGGCCTCCCACGTCCTCACCTTACACTCCAGAACCCTCTCCATCAGGCCCACAGGAACCACTGAGTCCAAGAAGCTCAGCCCCCAATTCTCAATCCCAGCGGCTCTCTGTGCTCTTCTTGCTTTTCTCCCTGGGAGCGGCACTCGGCTGGCCAGGGTCCTGCTCTGCCAGCTTTCCCGGCCTGGGCCCCAGGAAACCACTGCCCGTCCACACCCGGCCCACTCACATCGGTGCCTGGACCACCCCGGTCCACACCCGGCCCACACATCCATGCCTGGACCACCCCAGTCCACACCCGGCCCACTCACATCTGTGCCTGGACCACCCCGGTCCACATCCGGCCCACTCACCGGCTGTGTGTGCAGCCCCAGCCACTCCCTGGGCAGACTGTGGACCTTGCTTCTTCACTTCGCTTCCTCAGCATCCCAGAAGAGCATGAGCACAATGGCTGCATGGGGTTTGCCTGATGCTTTTTGACTGCGTGATCCCCAAATCCCAGAAGCGTGTCTGACACACAGTAGATGGTAACTACTTAATAAAGGAAGGAAGCACAGAGTTTCCCACGAGCAGTGGTGGTTGTTAGTGGCAGCACACGTCATCTGTGTGTGCTTTCATGTATGTTTGAGCACGTGTTTGTGTGATGTTAAATGTGCAGTTACGTGTGCCTGTGTGTTTAAATGTGTGTTTACATGCACACTTAGATGTGAGCCTGTGCCTTCGTGTGTTTGTGTGTGCTGTTATGGATGTTATGTGTTTGTGTAGTTACGTGCATGCTCATAGGTACATGTTTGTGTCTCAGGTGTTTGCGTGTTGTGTGCTTAAATGTGTATTTGTGGTTTTCCACCTAGATTTATGTTCATATATTTGTTTTTGTGTACTCCTGTGTGTGTGGTTTTTGTCTTTTCCATGTATTTTTGCATGCTTACATGCATGTTGATGTATGTACATTTGTGTCTATGTATATGTGTCTGTGTGTGTGTCTATGTGTGTCTATATGTGTGTGTGTCTGTGTGTGTCTACGTGTGTGTCTGTGTGTCTATGTGTGTATGTCTGTGTGTGTCTATGTGTGTATGTCTGTGTGTGTCTATATGTGTGTGCTTACACACCTGGGTGGAGCCTTTGTTGTGTGGTAGCAGGAATGTTTTATTTAACCTCATTTAATAAGCTCTCATCCCTCTAGAACACACAGATATTTTTAGAGGAACTTTCTGGACTCAAGTGTTCCCATATCAGAAAGTAAGAATGGATCTGCATTATCCATATTTCAGGCAATCGCAAAGGAAAAAACGAGAAGTGACTCTCGGGCAAAGATCATTCTCTGATTCCGAAAGCAAAGCACACATGCCTGATGAAGGGGTGAGTTTAGAAAACAGTCCACTCCGTTTGTAGAATTTAAAACCTAATAGCCATGGCTACTATAGGCCTTCTTCTTCTTTTCGCTTTTACTATTGCTGAAAATTAAAAATGGGGAGGTGTTTTTTTGTTCCCTTATCCACTTTTCTTATAATTACTCTCTTTTACCTGACAGGCAAAATAGCCATAGATAAGGATTTCCAAATAG
>CAUYQU010065059.1:17500-22500 GCA_963574635.1 Cheracebus regulus | reverse complement strand
GAGGGAAAAATTGGTAGACAGTTTTAGTAGGTCTTCATTCATTCATTCATCCATTCCTTCATTTATTCAACAAATTTTTTTTAAGCACCCATCATGTTTCAGGTGTCTTCTTGACAATTGGAATATAGTCAATAAGACAGATGAGGCCCCTGTCCCATGAATCTCTGTGTTAGATGCTCTCTCCAGGAAAAAGTGGTCAGCTAGCAAGAAAATAGGTCCAATAATTTCAGTGAGTGATAAGTGTAATGATAAAAAATAAAGTTGAATGAGAAAACAGTTGGAGTTTATTTTAGCTACAAAGTACAAAGAAATTCATTTTGAAGAGTTGAGAATTCAAGAACTCAAGCACAGAATTCAAGAATTATCTGGAAAACCTTATTGTTAAAAAAAATATTCTCAGCAGAAGGAACAGCAAGCTTTTTGTATGGGAAGGAACAAGAAGACTGTGTTGAGGAAAGGAGGTTAAGGAAGGACTGGGAGTGATTTCCCAGAGGTACATTGGATCTGTCACTTCCCACAATAATGCAGTTGGCCTCTTTTGCATTGCTTAACCATTCTGATTATTATAATAGACAGATACAGAAAATTACATAAAGCAAAAGTATAGTTTGATAAATTATTATAAAGCATATACTCTTGTGGCTACTGCTCAAATCAAGACAGGGAATTTCACTGCCTCTCCCTCATATGCTCCCAACCCTCTTAAACCTATTAATCACCTTCTCTATTTTTAGAGTAATCTCTTCTTGGTGTTTAGTTAGAGTTTTGTCACTTAAGGAAGCATTTCTAAACAGTACGTTTTAGTTTTGTTAGTTCTGGCTTTGAAATGGCTGTTAATCTCTAAATATTCTATTTTCATCCCTTCCTCCCTTTACAATTTTGTGATGAATCCTGGTATTTGATGTTAATGGCATCCCATGGCAAGGTTTAATATCCTTCTTTTCCCTGTAGTTTCTGTGAAGCTGGTATTTAGAGAGAATTCATCAGATTCATGGTTTGTTTGTTTCCTTGCTTTTCCTTGTTTTGTTTTTTCTGCAAGACTCACGGTGGTGGTATTTTCTTTCTTTCTTTTTCTTGTGATACTTGCAGTGAATGCTGCTTGATGCCTGTACCTAGGAGTTCATTAGAAGTTGGAAAATAATATTTTAACATGTTTAAAATTTATGACTATGAACAGGATTTCTTTGCATCTATTGTTTAGATAACCAGTGGTACTGTGCATACAGGAAAGGTATGATAAATGTTTGATCCTTAACTTTGCATTTATTAGTTTTTAAGGTAACCAATGGGTGACAATTAGGTTCCCATTGATGTTATAGTAAATAACTGCACATCTATAATGGAAACTTATTCTTTTGCAGATTTGGAGGTGAGAAGTCTAAAACAGGCCCCCAAGGCTGGTTCCCTTGGAGGCTCTGGGGAGAATCCACCCTGTCTTTTCCAGTGGCTCGGTGGCCCCTGCACTCCCCAGCTCCTGGCTCCCTCCTCCATGCTCAAGGTCAGCAGCGTGGCAGGTTCACTCTTCCGTGGCCTCTGGCTCTGTCCTCACTTCTGTCTTTGCAACTCTGATCCTCCAGTTTCCCTCTTAGAAGACCCTTGTGAGGACATCAGGTCCACCCATATAACCCAGAAAAATACCATCTCAAGGTCCTTGACTTCGTCACATCAATATATACCTTTGGTCGTATAAGGTAACATCTTTACAGGTTCTGGACATTAGGATGTGGACATATTTAAGGGGTCATTATTCTGCCTACCATGGTGACCAATTATTTTTTCTTGAATAGTATTTTGAACATATGGATTTAAACATATTTTATGGGTTTTCATTAACTGTGGTATCACTTCAAATTGTCCTCTTGTCATTGGCCAGTGGGATTGGTGGGATCCTGTACTTTTTCATCTGACCATCATAATCTGTTTTAGCTTCCTTCTATCTATCTGGTATAACTAGATAGTTCCAAGAACCCTGGTTTCTTTTCATGGGAAACAGTATTTCAAAACCACAGTCTGTCCATTACTACTGTGTTAGTTATTTTTTCTGGGCCTTATCTATTCCAATTTATGATAAAAGTATCCTTTCATTTTTATCTTACAGATGTATTTCCTTTCTTCCATATTAAGTATTCTGGGTTTTGAGGCACCTAACTAGTATTTTTTCATAATTACTCATTTGCTTTTTGTCCACACTACATGTATGATAGTTTCAAAATAACAATACCAGCTCAACCCAGCTGTTATGATGTAGCATGTACTCACCCCATTTTCCATCCATTTTATACTGGTACTATATCAACCTCAACAAAGCCATAGCTGGCATGTTCTCCATTCCTTTTCCCTCTCATGTGGTCTCCCTGCTATAGGTAGCTATATATTTAAGGCTCACGCCAGCACAAGTGTTAATTCCTGTGGCAATCTGAGGCTCAGTATCCAATAGATTTTCCAGAGAGGAACTCTGGAAGAAATATTCCTGAGTGTTTGTACATTGATTAGCATTTGTCTGTGATCCTCATATTCGAAAGCAAATTTGAGTCGATGATAATGCTGGGTTCACATTCCCTTTCCTTGGTTGTCTTAACTGTGGTTCTTTGTTTTCACAGCCTGTCTTTCCATTAAGAATTTCATGGCAATTTATTTTTCTTCATTATAATTTACTTGGTTTGGAGGCTTAGATTGACAAATGGTTTCTTTTTCTTTAACTAGAGTATGTCTTGGTGTTGGGCATTCTGTATTAATATTTTCAGATAGATTATTCTTTCAATTTGAACTTTCAGATATTTTTTAAATACGTAGTTTTTCAGGAGAGTTTTCTTGCTTAATAAATTTTTTTTTAGTATTTGTTGCTTCTTTGCTTTAATTTCCTTTTTTAAGAATTCCTATAATACATATGTTGGACCTTCTTTTCCCCTTTCTTTAATAGTGACCCTTTTCTTTCTTTTATTATTATTGTCTCTTCGTTACTCTCTGATTTTGCTCATTTTCATTCTCAATCTTGTAAGACATCATTTATTCTGCCTGTTTCCTCTCCTGTTTACTCTAGTTTAGTATTTAATTCTCAACTGATACTTCTTTTCATTATAGTTATTTCTAGCTATATCTCCTAAATTCTGAATTTCTTTTTACAATTTTAGTATATGTTATTTTTTCATAGCTTCCATTATTTTCTTAGTGTTTTATTTTAAATTGCTGCTTATATTTTCATGAATGTCTTTGTCATATTTTTCTGGCAATGTAGTTATTATCAGTAGAAATGTTATTTTGTGTATTTTTAAAAATAATCATTAGCATAAAATTTAACTCCAACACATTTTTCTTGTACTTTTATTGTGAAATTACTTTGCCTGAACTTTTAGGATATCTTTTTTTTTTTCTTTTTAACTCCAGAGAGTGTGCCCCATCTATTGTCAGCATATAGCATTCAAAAGTGTGGTAGTTGCTTTCTGAGATCTCTTGGCTTCCCTCTCAAACATTTTTGCAGACCTTTTCTTTTTTTAAAAAAAAATTTTTTCTTATTCCAGTAAATATATATTCTTTCCTAGACACTTATCCCCAGCATAACATTTTGTCCCAGAGGTAATTTGATTGGTAAGTTTTAAAAGTTCATAAAATATGACTCTTCTGCTTTCTACAAACATTCCCACAGGTCCTTCCACTTACCTGCTGTTGTAGGGATCAAACCTCCTCCCATTTCAGCTGTGGGGAAAATTGGCCCCAGTGATTTCCACTGAGTTTTTCTCGGATCATTTGGCCTGTAGGATGCTCAGTCATGTCCTCTGCTTCCCCAGGCAGAGTCCAGGATGGTTGTGGTTGTGATTTTCCATACTCCCTTAGGCTGGAGTTCATAGAATTACACTGCACTGAGCTTTATTGTAGACAACGTTCATGGGTCTTTGCTTTTGCTATCTTCATGCTCTTGGTTGTTCTACTTGTCTATTAATGGATTTGGAGAGAATAAAAAACTATGCTGTTTCACCTGCCATCAGCTCAGAACACCAAAAAGGTGTAAATTTTGTGAGGGATAGAATCCCACTAGGGTATTTTGAGCAGAGAATTAAGATGGTCTGATTTCTACATTTACCTTATTTGCTTTTGGTTGTGGTGAAAATTAGTGCTGGAGTGGATATCTCTGGGCAGGAGCAAGAGACCCGCAGGGGAAGCTGCTTGCAGAGGTGGGACTTGCCGAAGGGAGGAGCTGGGTGTCTCAGATGTGCTTCCTTCCTAGGGCACTTACCACAGAAACAGAGGGCCAGGAACAGAGTGCAGGAGGCTGCGAGGAACCTGAGGTTTCAGGTGTAAATGCCTACTGGACACCTGTGAAGAGCCTCGGATTTCAGGTGCACAAGTTGACTGGCAGATGCTGCCCTTTTGGGAGACAGAGTTACTGGGGAGAAACTGATCTGGACAGGAGTGGAAATGGTTCTTTTAGGACACATTCTATTTGAGGGGCACATTCAGAACCCATATGGAACTGTGGAATAGGAAGTTGGTCACTGGAGTTTGGAGCCCAGGTGAGAGGTCAGGCTGGACGCATGGTTACAGGGCAGGATCTTTCTTCTGAAGGGAGGAGCATTCATGGGGAGAGGAGAGGCTGTGATCTGAGAGCAAAGCTTAGACAAAGCAAGAAAATCGGGCAAAAGGGGCCCAAATGAGCTGTCAGTGTAGTCATAGGAAAACTACGGGTGATGTTTTTTTCCTGATAGCCATGGGAAAATTGTATTTCAACTTACTCAGATAAGAGATGAGAAGGACTTGGCCTATATTAGTGACAATGGGCACAGCAGGACAGAGAGTGACTCAGAAGACAATTGGGAAGACAAATTGCTAGAAATGGGTAGCTGGCTGGATGTCAGGTGAGAGGGCATGGGAAGGCAAAGGTGCTTCCTCGGCATCCTGCATGGCCATGGAGTGGCACCAGCGCCTGAGCCAGGAGGTAGCAGGAGAGAGGAAATCCTGAGGCTTCTTCAAGCACAGGTCGGGGATCAACCATGCACTTGGAAATG
>CAUYQU010065059.1:0-12500 GCA_963574635.1 Cheracebus regulus | reverse complement strand
TCCGCACAGTGGAATTGCCTCAGGATGCATTCTCAGAATGTGTGGCTGTACGTCTGATGTGTGGCTGTCTACACCTGATGTGTGGCTGTATGTCTGCATCCCTCTCCACCATGAATGCAACAATGCCAAGTTCTTCAGAGGAAGTTAGCTCTTTTGGATATATGGATTACGTTTCTCCAGTCTATGATTTTAAAAACAAATGTACAGAGATTCTGATTTCAGAGAGATGGGAGTAGACATTTTTTCCCTATTCTTTCCATGGGGTGCAGCTCAGAACCCTGGTTGTCATAGATTAAACACACATAAGACTCTGAAGGCAGAGAGAAGAGCTGACTGTCCAGGGCTTCAACTGGGAAGTGACATGGGAGGAGTTCCCTGGATTTTCCCTCTGCCTCATCTATCGCAGATTGGAGCTAAAGAAGCCAGCAATCCAGGGATGCCAACAGGTGCAGAGAAAAGGGCGAGTCCTCAGAACCGCTGCTCTCCAGCCAAAGACCCAGGAAAGGGGCCACCCATCAACGTCTTTATTTTGCTGGGGACTTTCTTTTTTATGACTACATAGCATAGTATTTCATGATGATCCTTCTGTCTACATTCAGAATAAGCATGTTTGTTTACCAAATCTATGGTCTTCACATTTGAAAAGTGTGCAAGTAAGTTGGGGTTTTCTAAGCAGTGTCCAGATCTAAAACAGGTGTTTTACCTGCAATCTGGCATGGACAGAACTGTGCTCAGTCCTGTTTCAGCCAGGAGCCTGTGTCTGACCTTGGAGCATCCTGGAAAGCCGGTATATCACATCACATGCTTACAATGCCTGTGAGGACTCCTAAGGCAGACCACAGTGCAGGTCTCAGAACCACCATCCAGGCACCGAACCCTGAACTCACAATGCCAGGTCTTTTACACAAGCCGGAAGCACTGGCAATACTATTTTCCTTCCCGTGGCAGTGATATGACTGTGGTGTGCCTGCAGGGAATAGTGGCTCCAAAAATATAGAAAGGACATGTGAAATAAAATAAGAATTAATATTGATAATAGATAAGGCTTATGCACACCTGGGTTTAGGAGCACTTGTGTGTATTTGAGATGAGAAGACAGGGGTTTAGTGAAGTTCTTTATTTTATCTTGTCAGTTTCCTTCCTTTCTTGTATACAGAGTCATCTCTCAATATCAGTGGGGACTGGGTCCCGGACATCTTGAATATGAATGTCCCTGTTTTAAAATGGTGTGATATTTGCATACAACCTATGCATACCCTCCTGGGTACTTAATCTCCAGATGACTTATCATACCTAACAGAATGTAAATACTCTGTGAATAGTTGTTGTTCTGTATTGCTTAGGAAGTAATAGCAGGAAAAGTCTGTACATGTTCAGTACAGGTGCAACCATCCTTTTTCTTTTTATTATACTTTAAGTTCTGGGGTACATGTGCAGGTCATTTAGGATTGTTACATAGATATACACATGCCGTGATGTTTTGCTGCCTCCAACCTCCCGTCACCTATATTAGGTATTTCTCCTGATGTTATCCCTCCCCAGTATCCCTATCCCCTGTTATCCCTCCCCTAGTCCCCCCACCCCACAACAGGCTCCAGTGTGTGGTGTTCTCCTCCCTGTGTCCATGTGTTCTCACTGTTCAACACCCACTTATGAGTGAGAACATGCAGTGTTTGCTTTTCTGTTCTTGTGTCAGTTTGCTGAGAATGATGGTTTCCAGCTTCACCCATGTCCCTGCAAAGGACATGAACTCATCCTTTTTTATGGCTGCATAGTATTCCATGGTGTATATGTGCTACATTTTCTTTATCCAGTCCATCATTGATGGGCATTTGCATTGGTTCCAAGTCTTTGTTATTGCAAACAGTGCCTCAGTGAACATACGTGTGCATGTGTGTTTATAATAGAATGATTTATAATCCTTTGGGTATATAGCCAGTAATGGGATTGCTGGGTCAAATGGTATTTCTATTTCCAGATCCTTGAGGAATCGCCACACTGTCTTCCATAATGGTTGAAGTAATTTACACTCCCACCAATGGTGTAAAAATGTTCCTATTTCTCCACCTCGTCTCTGGCATCTGTTGTCTCCTGATTTTTTAATGATCACCATTCTAACTGGTGTGAGAATGTGGTTTTGATTTGCATTTCTCTAATGACCAGCAATGATGAGCATTTTTTCATATGTTTGTTAGCTGCATAAATGTCTTCTTTTGAAAAGTGTCTGTTCATATGCTTTGCCCACTTTTTGATGGATTTGTTTGTTTGTTGTCTTGTAAATTTAAGTTCTTTGTAGATTCTGGATATTAGCCCTTTGTCAGATGGGTAGATTGCAACAATTTTTTCCCGTTCTGTTGGTTGCTGGTTCACTGTAATGATTGTTTCTTTTGCTGTGCAGAAGCTCTTGTTTAATTAGATCCTATTTGTCTATTGCAAACATCCTTTTTCTCCTGAATATATTCCATTGCAGTCGGTTGAATCCACAAATGTGGAACCCATGGAAAAGGAAGGCCAATCATATCTAATTCAAAACTGTGAGCAGAACTGTTACTTACCAATCTTACAAAAAAGGACGTGAACCCTTGATTTCTATATACACATCCTACTTCTGGGATTGAAGTCCTACCAGAAGCAGGAGTTAAAAAAATATAAAAATTGATTGTTAGTTAAAGATTGGAAATCTCCAGTGTTGTCTTGCTTTGAAGCAGACATTTTGAGCTTCACCACTCTTTTTGTTCATGTCATATATAATCGTGTGCAGAAAAACACACACACTAGTATATCCCTATTTGTTTGTATAATATAGTCTAAGGAGATCCAAATTTGTTTCTAGATTTTCATTTTGTGATTTATTTCATGAACAATTAGACACTGTAAAATGGGAGAATTTTTCCTTTTTATTATATTCAAAAATATTTCTGTGTAATGTTAGCTATATTTTAAACTCTATCAATGAAACAAAATGTATGTGTTTGTGTGTGTGTGTTAGATCTTCAAGGACATATGCAAAATCACCTCTTCAAAGAGACAGGGCTAAGAGAGAATCGAATCGTTCCTTCCGCTGTAAATCATGAAATCGTGTGTTGATAGAAGGCAGCGCTTTTGGGATAGCATGTTGAAATGCTTTAGAAACTTTAAGCATATATTAAACTCTAACTGAAAGCATCTTATGTGTCAGGAGTTGTGCAGAGTTCTGAGAAAATAGCAATATTTAAAAACCCTTGGACGTGACCTGAAGACTTCTTGGTCTGCCGGAGGCAAGCAAGCAGTGTGACATAAACAGAGTGAATACCAGGCATCAGCAGGCCACGAAACACCTTCAGAGAAGGGTGTGATGCGCTCTGTGCGGGGGGTGCAACGGCACTGGGGCGTGGAGTGCGGGCTGTAGGGCGCTGTGAGGGCAGGTGGGCATTAGGCCGATGGACCCGGCATGACTTGGCAGGAGGAGCCCTACCTGCCCTGTACCACTTTCTCAACATGTGCTGTCATAGGACAGAGAGGGACGGCTGGGGAATGAGACCGGCAGATGAGTGGGACCCAGGTGACTGTGCGGCAGACAGGGGGTCTTAGCAGCCAGGCAGATGTGGGGGGAGACTGCGGAATGAGGGACCGACCTCCCAGGCTCAACAGCCTGGTCCTAGCAAGGTATTAGTAACAGCACTTACCTCACATCGCAACCTATCACGCATTTTTATAATCATTATGACTGTTAAAGATCTAGTAGGGCAGACTAGGAAACTTGGAATTTTATTCTGTAAGTGATCCTGTCACAAATCACCTACTTTCTCCAACAGTGCTTCACGGCTGGTGTCCCAGGAAGGCTGAGGGAAAGGCTTGGAAGTCACTAGCTTACTCTATTCCAAGAAAACAACAACAACAACAACAACACACACACACACACACAACGTGCAAAACACCATGCAAATAACAACTCTTTGTCTCTATTTATTATGAAGGGATGTAGCCTTTTACATAAAAAGAATAAAAGAGGTGTTTTTTTGGAAGTCCTATTACTCTAGTTCACACCCTCTTTATTTTAACATAAGTTATCTGTCTCTGCCTCTCTGTCTTTCTCTCTCTGTCTCTCTCTGTTTCTGTCTCTCTCTGAATTTCTCTCCTGTCTCTCTCTCTCTCTTTTTCTCTCTGTCTCTATCTGTTTCTGTCTCTGTCTCTGTCTGTTTCTTTCTCTGTCTCTGTCTCTCTCTTGTTTTTCTTCTGTCGCACACACATGCAGAGAAACACAAAACACGAAACTTCCTGGGCATGGCCACTGGGCGTATCTTTGCAAACTTAATACTAACAATACTAATCTACTTATCTGAGAGTACAAAAAGGAGTAAGTGTTGCAACACATTAGAATTCCTGCTCTCTCAGTATGTTTGGCTGGGAACCAAATTACTGGAAATCAGCGGGAGTAAACTCAGTCCTCAAAAGGGTTATGTCAGGCCTTTGTAAAAAGGGGCACCAATATGTTATTTGAAACAAACACAAGGTAGAAAATCCTAAAGTGAGGAGACAAAGGGCAGCTATTATAGTCTCTTTTACTTAAAATAAGACAGAAAGAGGCTAGGCATTTATTACATGCCTACTGAATACTAGACATGGCACCTCATGTATACATGTGCTATCACATATTTTAAGAATATCTCTTAATCTTCTTAAACCTCAATGTAGTGGATATTGTCATCCTATTTTACAGTCAGGGAAAGACTTTTAGAAGAACTAAGACACACGTGACTGATAAGCAGCCCACAGACTTGGTATTCCACCCGTATCCTTCTCTAAATGCTGTGGTGACACAGTTTTCATGGGAGGTAAATGCCCATCCATTAGGATATTAACTCAAAGATGAGTGGTGAACAGGGAGCCCGATTCAAACACAACTGGTCTTAAATCCATTCACAAGCCCTGATACCTTGGGATAGTCACCTATGCTCTCAAATGTTCATTTTCTTCAGGTTTAAAATATAGTAAATTTATTTGAAGATTAAATAAATATGCATGGAAACCATGCAATTTAATGTCCAACAAGGAAAATAACATTGTTAAGAAAAATAGCTGATGTTTAGAATCACTTTGTTGTCATTATTACTAGCTACCTTTTGTGGACATTTCATTTCTGCTGCAATACAGGCAGTATTTTACAGCACCAGCCTCTGAGTTTTATGATTTAAGTCCTGTTTCTAGGGAAAGCGTAGTAAAGATGCTTTAGTTGGCTCAAGAATTCAGTAAAACATGTGTCTGGTCCTGCAGTTTTCTAGCATGCTATGAGAAATCTCAGATTCATTTCCATGTGAAGATTTCTGGATTTAATGTTTGCATACATTTCTATTTTTCTATGTGTTCTGGTGACGTCTAGTGCAGTTCTCTTAGGGCAAAGCAGCAAAAGAAAATAAACCAGGAGTGGATAGAATATATTTCTGCTCTGGCTAAAATATCCACAGCAGTTCAAGCCTTCAGCAAGGAAGATATTGAGCAAATCAATAATTTTGACTTCTATCTATCTTTTGGTATCTAATTTTTTTTTCTTTAAAATATGATGATTCAAAACCTGTGCTTGAAGTAAGATTAGTAATACTTTACATTAACACCTGTGTTTGACTTTCCATGCATATTGCATTTCAAAGCAAAAACCAGGTTTAGGGCACGCTTCTGTATTCTTATAACTGAAAATAGGGCCTGATCTTTAGCAGGGATTCCTCCTTCTCACTGTGAAAGGTAAAGATCACTTGGACTCCTCGAAGACCGGCTGTGCTGCCCTGGGACAGGGCTGACACTCGCCACACATGGCCCATGAACTGCTTCTCTATCCATCCCACTCCAACACCGGGCGTTACTTGTTACGGAATTCACCTCAGACGGTGCAAATGAAGATCACTTAATGAAGGAGCCATTCTGGATGCTGCACCCCCAGCACTAGCAAGTGGGGTCCCCTCAATCAGCTGGAGCAGGGGGAAGAGATGGTACTTCTGCAGACTGAGAGGAAGGGCCAGTTGGCGAGAACCACAGTTGTGGAGGGGCCAGGCTGTGGCCCAAGAGGTGAACCTCTGTCTCCTCTTGCCCTTTGGTCTCCTGCCAGAGCCTTCCACAGACCGGACCCAACTAGAAGACAGTGACAAGGGGGCCCCGGGGCACAGCTGGGGTGTGTCAGCCTCCAGGGCTCCAAGGAGGGCGAGGAATGGAGTCAGGCAGGCCACAGAGAAGAACCGCAAAGAAGATGCTCAGTAACCAACCGTTCAGCTGTGTCCCCACTGAGATGCAGAACTCAGACAGACTAGACTTTAAATCAGCATTTGGTGAATGGCTGAATGAATAAATGCTTGTCGGGCACCTCCTAAAAAAATGATAACATTGCAGCCCATTGAACACTAAGAAAAATGTTATGCAAAAATCCAATAGCAGCTCCTTCCTAGTGCACTTCTGCCAATACAGAATGGGACGCCCGGGAGGGGAGTGAACCTGCAGGCCACTGGCTGCAATCCCCATCTGTGCCCGGAGGGAGAGGTGCATCAGCACAAGTTCCTGCAGCCTCAGGCACCTCATAGTTAAAATGGACAATGGAACCCCCGCCTGGCAGGGCTTCTGTTAGTCATAGGAATGGTAGAGGTGATGGATAAAGTGCCGGAAATTCTAGCCTGTGTTTGCTGAGTGGTGTCAGTCTCACAATGATCCTGGATCATGCATCAGAGATGCTCCCGGAAGGGCTTTCCCAGTCTCCTGGCGAGGGAGGAAGCTCCTCCAGGCAGAAAGTCCTCCCTCTCTGGTTTGTCCAGCTCAAAGCTCCCTCACGACCCTTGGAAAGAAAGAAAGGTAACTGCATCAGTCATCCCAGAAGGCCCATTTCTGAGATGTTATCTGGGAAAATAGACTTGCCATTTAACTCTAATTTAAATCAAATTGGATATAATGGTTTTGGGTGATGAAGTTTGAAACCTGAAATTTGAAATGAAATATTACCAGCGTTGTGGACACACCCTCCCAGGCTCTTTGCAGATTTCAGTAGTGATAGATTGGACTTCGTGGGCACCGGGACCCCCACAGTTCCTGGCACACAGAGAGTGCTCGGTAAGTGACTTGGAATGCCTGACACCAGGACAATAAAAATCTGAAATCCATGGGGTTTTGATGCTAATATCATGACAGCTGCCTGACACACATGTAAACCATGTAAACCCATGGTGTTCTCATGTTAATATGACAGCTGCCTGATGGGCATGTAAACCCATGATGTTTTCATGTTAATATCATAACAGCTGCCTGACATGCATGTAAACCCATGGTGTTTTCATGCTAATATCATGACAGCTGCCTGACACGCATGTAAACCCATGGCGTTCTCATGTTAATATCATGGCAGCTGCCTGACACACATGTAAACCCATGGTGTTCTCATTTTAATATGACAGCTGCCTGACACACATGTAAATCCATGGTGGTTTTATGCTAATATGACAGCTGCCTGGCACACATGTAAACCCATGGTGTTTTCATGTTAATATCATGACAGCTGCCTGGCACACATGTAAACCCATGGTGTTTTCATGTTAATATCATGATAGCTGCCTGATGTGCATGTATACCCATGGTGTTTTCATGTTAATATCATGACATGGCTGCCTGACGCTCACATGCAATAACATTGCATATGTACCTGGGAAGTATGGCTTTCCAGATGTGTTTTTATATCACTTCCAGAACTCATTTTTGATTTGTGTCTCAGGCGGGGGCTGGGGGTTGGGAAGGCAGATGGAGCTGGGGGTAATTGGCAGTGAGGGAGAGGTGAGCAGGAGTCAGGTGGCCAGGCCAATGTCCATGCTTCCTGCAAAGCTGTGCAGGAGGAGCCTTCGCAGCTTAGGGCACCAACAGCACCTCCAGCTGGCCCTCTGTGCAGATTCCCGGAGTGAGGACTGGGGTTGCTACACTGGTAGCCGTCCACATGCCCGCCTGGACCCAACTCTACACACTATAGGGCAAGTCTGAAAATAGGGCTAATTTCTTATTTACAATAAACAGGAACCCAACCAGTGTGTGATTTTCATTCCTTGATAGGTCCACCTGGGTGTTGACTTATGTTATTACTTATAAGCTTAGAATCATGGTGATCACAAATAAATGTGAGCAACTTCAGATCACAGTTAAGACTGACACACATATTCATGCATCCATGCATTCATTTTTTGCAAACATGAAGAGCCTCTTCTCTGCGGGCTGCTGCCCTAGGGAGTGGGGCACAGCAGGAAAGGAGACAGCCTCCGAGAGAAGCTGCTGGGGTGAATCTGGGACCTTGTGAGTCAGGACAGAGGCACAGGAAGCAGCCACACACCAGGATATGGGGAGAAGGGCAAGAGGGTCACTCTGGCGAAAGCATTGCAGAAACGTGTAAGACAGAGAGGAAACAGGGAGGTAGGCGGGGCGCGCACCACTGAGGGCTTTGTGAGCTGTGTATTGAAGAGCATGGTCTTTGTCAGGCGAGGGTCAGGCAGGGACTTCTCAACCTGCCTCACAGTGGAACCACCTGTGGCCTTTTGGTGACTATTGCTCCATGATGACACATTTTGCTTGGTGCCTAGGTACTAGCAGCTGCTTAAGGAATGGCTCCTAGGTCATGCAGCTCATTAACCATTCTTTAACTTATATCAATTACAGAAGAGTTAACTAATAAAATGGTTTCAGAGATTTATGGGAAATATTAATATAATTCCGATTGATGAATTCAACAGGAAATGTGACTATCAGAACAGTCTCTTCTTATCTCCTTGCTCTAGCAAGCAGCGTTTAAAGTTGAGTGTTAATTGTTTGGCTTAAAAGTGTAATTTATTTTTCACTGCTGAATTAGCAATACTTAGGCATATTATGCATGCTTAAGAGAGCAGCTTAGTTAAGCTTTAGTGCATGATTCTTGGAAGGTTGTGTTTGAAATTGAATGTGAATGCACAAGTGGGCCAACCTGCCACACAGGCAGGAGCTGTCACTGCATAAATTAAGCATCTGCTTCATGCGTTGCTGCAACTAGTGAGCTTTATTCATAAAATATTTACACACTATATTCATAGCTGTTGTTGCTCAGCGCCAAGTGAATGAATTTTCTATCTCAAGAAGCAAATGAGTTTCCAACTTGTTAAACCTAACCCCCAGTGTCTATATGTTCAATTTTTTCATATGCAGGAGAATTGTTCATGAATATGAAGTAAGCAGTGTTTACTTTTCAAGGTTGTGATCCCAGAATCAATGTGACTATAAATGAAAAAGATTAGTTAAGAATATATTTATTAATTTTTGCTAGAAGTAATAGAGCAAGTATGAGAGGAAAAGTTCTCAACATGTGGCCCAAGACACTTGTGAATATCTGGAGTTCCTTTAAAGGCCTGCAGAGAGTCCATGAATCTCTGGAAACTTGTGCTCATCGTGCATTACACTGTTTAAGCACATTTCAAAAATTCTAGAGGGCTAAATGTATAATAAATTTAAAGACAGTGAAGAACCACTTAACCCACTTAACTATTTGGTTAGAAATTATATAAAGCTAAGAAATAGAGATAAATAAACCAGCAATCCACATGCTATTGTTGAAATATGGTGCCTTCAAAACTTAGACATTGACACTGTGATAAGATTCAGAGGTGTGGCCTTTGAGAGGTGATTATGCCACAAGGGCTTATCCTTCCTGAATGGGATGAAGGCCCTTAAAAGAGGCCTCATGCCATGTTGTGCTCACTTGCCTTCTGCCTTCCACCGGGTGAGGACTCGGCAAGAGACCCTCCCCAGACACCAGGTGCCAGCGCCTGGATCATGGACTTCTCCAGAACCGCTCTCTATTATTTTCCCAGTCTCAAATATTCTGTTAGAGCAGCACAGATGAAGGCAGAAACTAACACCAGAAGAGTGGTGTGTTCCTCTAACAAAAATCTAAAAATGTGGAAGCAGCTTTGGAACTGCGTAATGCGGGGAGGCTGGAACAGTTTTGCAGTAAATGCTGGGAAAAACCGACATTGCTGTGAACGTAAACATGATTGCAATGCTGGCTCAGGAAAAGGAGAGAGTGGCCAGGCACAGTGGTCACGCCTGTAATCCCAGCACTTTGGGAGGCCTAGGTGGGCGGATCTCCTGAGGTCGGGAGTTCAAGACCAGCCTGGCCAACATGGTGAAACCCTATCTCTACTAAAAATACAAAAATTAGCCAGGCCTGGTGGTGAGGAGGAGGAGGAGGAAGAGAAGGAGGAGGAGAGGAGGAGAGAAGAAGAGGAAGAGAGAGGAGGAGGAGAAGGAGAGAGGTGTAGGGAAGGTCTGGTTCTTCCTAGAGACTACTTAAGTTGTCCCAGAATGTTGGCAGAAATAGCATAGAAAAAGCTATTCTGATGAGGTCTCCCACAGAAATGCAGAATCTATTATTGGAAACTTGGGAGAAATCCATCCTTTTTTCAAAGTGGCAATGCACTTGGCTGAGGCATGTCTGAGAAGTAAGCAGAGAGTAACAGTGGTGAACTAAGACATTTGGCAGAAGAAAGCCCTGAGGAGCAAAAGCCACTTGGGATGCTGTGTGCCTTCTCTAAACTGATCACAGTGAAATACACAAAATGCAAGAAGAGGGAAATGATGTAAAGACCACATTTATAATTTTTTTAAATAGTGGAATTTAATGATTCCGTAAATCTGTTTTTCATAAATTACTCAGTCTCTGGTATTTTGCTGAAGCATCACAAAAGAACCAAGACACTGAAAAGAGTGGTGAGCCTCGTAGCAGCTCCAGCACCTTTTCTCAGGGGAGCTTCCATGCTCTTCAAGCGACTCAACAATTGTTGGAAATCCAGCCTCGTGGTAGGCCTGGCAGGCACACCCAGATTTCTGATTGTGCATGATCACGGCACTGCTATAGTTTTAGGAAAATTAGAATAAATCTTAATGTCCCTACATAAAGGGTAGCAAATAAACGACGATGGTCTGAAAAGAGGGAGGTGACTCTGCTCATCCACACAGAAAGCTCCTGGAGCCATACTGATCATTCAAGAAAGAAACTCAAAAGCACTGTGTACAATTTCATTTTTGCAAACATAAGCACGTGAGATATTTGAATTTAGATCATTTTTATATTAAAATTATGGAAGGATAGGGATTCAAGCATGATAAAGGTATTTCCTAGGGCGGAGGGCTGATTTGACTTGGGAGGTGATTTTCGGTTTTGGCTCTGTGAATGTTAGATTTTACAGTAAGCCTGGATTCCGGCAACAGTATTGTGATCTAACAACAAAAAATGAGAAAAGACAAGCATGGCCAGGATGATGACGAATACCAGGAATCCCAGCCTTTGGGAGGCCAAAGTGGAAGAACTGCTTGAGGCCAGGAGTTTGAGAGCAGGCTGGGCCACAGAGTGAGACCCCATCTCCACAAAAAAAAAAAAAAAAAAAAAAAAGAGGAAGAAAAAGTTAGCTAGGCATGGTGGTGCATGCCTATGGTACTAGCTTCCTGGAAGGCTAAGGAAAAGTATTGCTTGAACCCAAGAGCTTTAGGCTGCAGAGCCATTTTTGCACCATGGCACTTGAGCCTGGGTGACAGAGTAAGACCCCATCCCTAAAAACTGGAAGGCAAAGAAAGACCATCCTCGTCACAGAAAAAAAAATTTGAGTTTGAAGTTTTGTACTGGGAGACAATGTAAAATGATGCTTCTCGGTAGCTATGGAGACTTGTAAAAGCCACTCAGCTGTCCCTACTGAGGGAGCTGGGTGGAAACGACTGTGCTTCATTAGGGGACCCCGAGCAGGGTGGCATGAGGCAGTAGCTGTTCTTCTGTCGCTTGACCAGTGAAGGAAGGGCAGCAGGATATTCCGCTCCGAGCTACCTGGGAGCCCAGCCTGCAGTCAGCTCCACCAGCCTCATGCAGTGTCCACCGCTGGTCAAAGCAGCTCTGCGCAGCCTTGACTGTTACCAGCAGCAGGTGTGTCTATGAGATGACCTCAGAGTTCCTACATCACTTCAGTTTCCTTCTTATTGAACTGCATGGCCACTAGTAGCCTTATTAGCCATCTTCCAGCCACACTATGGGAGGGAGGAGGTCACCATATGCCCGTCTTAAGCTCAGGGAACCTGCTCTTCTTGTTAGCCAGGGTGACCGTGGCAAAGCACACAGTCACAATTCCGGAGCATGCAAGTCCAAGATCCAAGTGCCATCGGGATTGGTGTCCGGTGAGGTTTCTCTCCGTGGCTTGTTGATGCCGTCTTCTCCCTGTGTCCTCACATGGCTGCCCTTGTGTCTGTGTCCTAATCTCTTCTTTCTTTTTTATGCAAACCTCCACTTGTTTATTTATTGTTATATATATATATTATTTCACTTTAGGTTCTGGGGTACATGTGCAGATCATGCAGGATTGTTGCACAGGCACACACATGGCAATGTGGTTTGCTGCCTCAATCCTCCGTCACCTATATCTGGCATTTCTCCCCATGTTATCTGTCTCCAACCTCCCTACTGCCCACTGTCCCTCCCCTATTTCCCCCCAACAGACCCC
>CAUYQU010065057.1:0-12017 GCA_963574635.1 Cheracebus regulus | reverse complement strand
CCACTAGATGGCGAAAGAGATCTTGGCAGGACGCCTCACCTCTTCCAGGGCTGAAGGCAACCTTTTCACAGGTCCAGTTTTTCCCGTTCCAATGGGTGAAATTAGGGCTCAGGACCACCCAGCGCCCCCATATCTCTCACAGGAATGTGAGAAGGAACGAAGGCTGGAAACCACATTCTGCTGCCACCTGGGATACTCCTCCCCTTACCGTCCTCTCCCTCCACCCCCCTAGATCCCACAGTGTGAATGAGCATCTCCACAAATAACATGGATGGGATAAGCGTTGGGGATGTCACTGTCTTTGGCTGTCTCCCTGTTCCTTGTACCCACTGCCTCCCTCCACACGTGGTAGGGGACTGGGGATTCAGCTGCTCTTTTTGACCTCAGCATAACTGACACCAACAATTAACAGTACTGCAGGCTTAGCCGAGGACTGAGGTCATGCCTTAGTAGCTGTGTGACTTTGAGCTAGTTCGTTTACCTCTCTGTGCTCAGGTTTTCTTGTGCATGCAATGAGGATCTTCATAGTGTACCTAGGAGGTTATTGTGAGGCTGAAATTTATGAACATTTTAAAACACTTATGACAATGCCTGGCACATAATACCCAATATATGTTAGCTATTCTAATTTGTCATCTTTGCCCCTCAGATTAAGGCCTCAGTCATTATCTGTTTTTCTTGGCATTTCCCATCTTGAGCTCCTAGGCTTGACTAGGGACTGTGTCCCTAGCTTCGTCAACTATGTCTAGCAGTTGGTAACTGCTATTTGGTCCAAGTTTTCTACAAATTCTTAGTGTTGGTTTTATTAGTATGCGCTGGTTGAGATAGGCATTAACAGTATATTTCTGGAGTTGTAGTGTTTTCTGGGAACGTGGACAGGAGAAGCTCATCCCTCCATTCACAGGTCAAAAACTTTCCCCTCTGGCATAAATCCTTGATCCTGGGAGCACAGAATCAGATACCATGCAGAAAATGCTGCCCAGGGGACACTAGGTAAGCTTTCCCCAGGAGATCTTGTGCCCACTCAAGTATACGATGCTGCTTGATATTGACTAATGACAGGCCCCATGCTTTCCCAATGGCTCACCTGCCACAGAGAATTATGCACCATATTCACGTTGGCCCGGAATTTCCTTCCCGTGTCTGTCTTACATTTTCTTCTTCATATTTTCTAAAAATTGACACCTAAATCACATATGATAATGTTCGCCCTTTAAAATGGCATAATTTAGTGTTTTTTTTAGCATATTCACAAAGCTTTGCAACCATCACCATTATCTCATTCCAGAACATTTTCATCACCTCAAAAGAAAACTTCATACCCATGAAACAGTCATTGCTCATTCCTGACTCCTACTCCCAGCCCCTGACAACCAATATTTTCTGTGTTTATGAATTTGCCTATTCTGTATATTTCACGTAAATGGAAGCATACAGTATCTGGCATTTTGTTTCTAAGTTGTTCCACTTAGCGAGATGTTTTCAAGGTCCACTTATGCAGTCGCATGTATCAATATTTTTTTCATTCCTTTTTATCGCTGATGAATGGATAAACAAAATGTATGTCATCCCTGTCTTTTTGAGGTGCACAAATAGGTGGTGCAAATGTAGCATTACAGAATTGAGAGAACAAGTCCTTGTACAATGTGTCCCTTTTGTTTCAGGACCACGACCACATGTTCTCCTAATCTTGTAATTTTTAGATAAGGAGCCTCCTTTTGTTTTCACACAGTTGTGATGTGGCAGCTCAGTTTCTCACCTTCACCCAACTGCTTAGCTTTGCCATTAGGAGGATATGGCAGGAACTTTCCTGGACCCTGTTCTGCTAGTCCTGGGAGGACCTAGACACCTCAGAATAGGTGACTTTCTTAGCCTACATCCATCCCAGAGATGTGCCTTTGTAAACAGAGAATGGACCCAAGGCCCTTGCTTGTGGATCACTGTACCCACCGAGTCCTGGGGCAGATTCACCAAAGTGGGAGCCAGTCCTGCCCTTAGAGAACATTTTTGCCCTTTTCTGCCCCCACACTATTACCAAGCCTCTTTTGCCCTCTCATCCCTGGGTAAATGTCCATTGCTCCTCCTCATTTCTGGGGTTGGGTGTTGTGTACAAGCATAAGATGTTGGTAGAGGCCACAAGATGGTGATAGAGAGCTTGCCTGGAAGTCTCTGATGCCTGAGTTTGAGGGCAGCTGTTTCATCTAACTCAATTTTCCTCATTCCACTATACATACAAAGTGCCTACTATGTCATGCCCTTGTGCTCGGATCTCCCTCTGAGTGACAGAGTTCACAGAATGACTAAATCTACAATATGTAAGATCTGAACGCTTCACAAATGAGCAGCTTCCACATCCCGCGACCTCATTTTTTTTCTCCAAAGGGACAAACTAAAGAAATAAAATCGCTTGCAGTATGCATTGTAAGACCTCTGAGCATGCCTGCATCACTTTTCTTTTCCATAACCTTGTCCCTTAACACGTTACATCATGACCGCATACTTTCCATACCCCATCATACCTATTTAGCTTTCCCGAGTCGAACTTGTGGCTCCACATATGCTCATGCACAACTGTGGAGCATGAGTTTGCCCATGGCCTCAAGATAGGTTCTTGTGTGGCTCAAATATTATACATTGCAATATTTTCAAGGGCAAGGACAATGAATTGGTCTAATTTTACTTATACATTCTGTCAATGTTTCTGAGTTCCTCCAACTTGCCACGCATAGTGCTAATTTATGTTTAAACAATGATGAGTTAAACAGTGTCCTCACCCACATGGAGTTTATTTTGTTTCCATCTGGATAGGCAAAATGCCTAGTATATATTAGAAGTTTAGTCAATGTTTGCACAACTGTTTGTTTATATGAAAGATGGTAATTTTCAAGATGTGACATTCACATTTTCAAGTTGTGACAATGATTTTAATTCTGGCCTATTCCATTAAGTTGTCTGAATGAAAAATATATTAATGACACTTTCAGTGAGCTTAAAAGATTCAACTAAAGGACATATGTAATAGATTTAAATGTTAGCAAATCCTGCTAAGAGGATTACCAAGGGTAATTTCAAAAGCTTATGATGTAGGGTTACTGGGGGAGGCGAAGGCTCTTTAATGTTAAAAGTAAGGACTTTTGCAATGCTTAGTAGTATTCTATTTAACTATTGGAGACCCGGTACATTTGCATACATTAGCCAGTACAATTCATAATTTTTCTTTACATTAGATGGTTTGTTTAATCTTATTTTCTGTTGAAATGTATTTACTCTGATAAAACATAATTTTGGGCCTCTAAAATTCTGCCTAAGCCTGATTATCTGCCTAAAGAATTCCACCTAGCTTGTGAGAAAGAAGACTGAAAAAATTTGAAATTGTTTCCAATGTGTCTTTTAATGTCACAGAGAGACGATCAGATGAGCCAGAATACACACTTAGGTAAAGCATAGAGATTTGTGTACAAATATTTGCATTCAAGCCTTGCTAAGAATAAATATGTTACCAAAATATAGAAAAGACAAAAGAGGAGCACTCATGGGAGAGTGTTTTGTAAAATGACAAACTTGGGTCTAAGTTCTGTCATTCTCAAGAATTGTACCAGATTAATTAACTAATTAATGTATCCCATAGTTATCAGATACCTTCTTTGCACTAGGTCCTGTGCTCTGTGCTAGGCACACAGCACTGATAACAACATATTCAACTCCAGCAACTCGGTCTACTGAAGAGGCACACATGTGAACAAAGAAGAGACACAAGCATGGTTGGTGCTCTGATAGAAGGCCATAGAGAGGACAGCATGCCTGGCCAGGCCGACTAGTGCAATGGCGAGGCAAGAAAGGGTGATTAGGAAGAGCATAGATGCTCACTTAAATATCGATAGTCCTCCACTTACGGTGATTTAAGATTTTTTGACTTTTTGGAGATGTAAAAGTGATATGTACTTAGTGGATTTAGAGGAAGCCGTGCTTTTAATTTTTACCCTTGCCCGGGCTAGTGATATGCAATACCAGATTCTTGCCCTGCTGGGGAGAGCAGCAAGCTGCGGCTCTCAGGCAGCCATGTGATCATGAGGGTATACAACTCATACCCCTACATGTGATATTTAAGTTTTGTTTTTGTTTTTTTGAGACAGAGTCTCGCTCTGTCTCCAGGCTGGAGTACAGTGGCGCTATCTCTGTTCACTGCAATCCCTGCCTCCCGGGTTCAAGCGATCCTCATGCCTCAGCCTCCCGAGTAGCTGGGACTACAGCCACAGACCACTATGCCTGGCTAATTTTTCGTGTTTAGGTAGAGATGGGGTTTCACCATGTTGGCCAGGATGGTCTTGATCTCCTGACCTTGTGATTTGCCCACCTCTGCCTCCCAAAGTGCTAGAATTACAGGAGTGAGCCACCGCACCCGGCTGATATTTAACATTTTATTATAAAGCAGGCTTCATGTTAGATGATTTTGCCCAATGCTAGGTTAATGTCAATGTTCTGAGCATGCTTTGGAGTTTGGTAGGTTACATGTATTCAATGCATTTTGATTTTTGATATTTTCAACTTACAATGGTAAGCCTAGTAGCATCTACACCAGCGTGTCTATGTCATTGAAGTCCTCTGTACCTCAGTTTCCTTACCTGTGAAATGCAGATAGCAATGGTACCAAGTTTATGGAGTTGTGGTGACAACTAAGTAAACACATTACATGCAAAACCCTCAGGACAGTACCTGGCACAGAATAAGGACTACTGTGTAAGTGTTAGCTGTATTTTTTTTCATATTTTATATATTTAGCAGCAGTGTTGGGTACACCTTCACAGAGTATACTACCCATGAGCTCCATTTTGAGCAATGTGTAATTTTTTTTTTTTAATGGACTTTCGCTCTTGTTGCTCAAGCTGGAGTGCAATGGTGCAATCTTGGCTCATTGCAACCTCTGCCTCCCGGATTCAAGTGATTCTCCTGCCTCAGCCTCCTGAGTAGCTGGGATTACAGATGCATACTACCACACCAGCCTAATTTTGTATTTTTAGTAGACATGGGGTTTTACCATGTTGGTCAGGCTGGTCTTGAACTCCTGACCTCAGATAATCTGCCTCCTTTGGCCTCCCAAAGTGCTGAGATTACAGGTGTGAGCCACCAAGCCTGGTCATATATTTTTTTTAACCAAGTGAACATAGGGAACATGGAGGATGCTGTGAGCAGAGATGGATGAATTTAGTATCATGAGAAGATGTATAGAAGGAGGCATACAACATCCTGCAAGTAGATCACTGTGGCTGGAGAGAACCATATAAGGAGGAGGAATGGTTGTAGGAGATGGAAGGGATGCATTGCAGAGGCCATAGTTCATCATATTTCAGTGCTTAAACTTTGCTGGGTAGGTGACGGAGGTAGATATGAAAGTAGAGGGGAGAGGGATATATCTAGGAACAATCTTCAGGCTTGTGACTTACGGAACTGTAGTATGGTGTTGATCAAGAGACATAGTGTGTCTTTGCCTGACTTCTTTGGAAAACAGAGATTGAAGCAAAACTTTGTGCTAAGAGTTTGTTGAGGGCTGCAATTACAGAGGAGTTAGAGTGGACAGAAAAAGGCTACGTGACAAGGGATAAGAGAGCAAATATAAAGTAGCACATTACGGAAATTTCTACAGCTTCATGAGAAAACATAGTTGGTTGCTTGGTCACCTTGGATATGTCTGGATAAGCACTGTGAAACCACCATACCTTGGTTCAGCTGATTAACTCCCTTGAACTTCCAGATTGTTTCACCTCACCCTTTGCAGTAATCCACAGAAAGTCACATCCTGCAGCCTATGGAATGGCACTTCACTTGAGGCTGGAAGAAGTGGAAACGTCAGAACTTGGGCTGAAGCTGCATAAAGAAAAATCTGCTGGAGTTTGGATCACAGCCCAGGAGATGCCATCAGCGTTGTTGATATTTGGAGACAAAGTGATAGTGGTGACAGCCAGACATCTCTTGAGCAAGCAGCCAAGGATCTGGCAGGCCAAGGACTTCTCTTGTGTAAACGGAATAGGGGTACAAATTCAGGTTGATGCAGTCTACCCCTTGATACTATAATTTGAAGCCATCATTTTATGAGAACAACATGTCCTCTTTTTTTTCTTGGATGAAGAAGTAATCCTTCAGATTGGTGGCCAGTCACATTCTCCTAAAAAGGCTTATTGAATGAGGGTTATTATGCCAAGATAAAGTTCCTGCTGCTATAGCGTGTCCCAGAACCATAGTTTTTCGTTTGTATATATTTTTATTTTTTAAAATTTCCTTTAGGTTCTGGGATACGTGTGCAGAACGTGCAGTTTTGTTACAGAGGTATACATGTGCCATAGTGGTTTGCTGCACCCATCAACCCATCATCTAGGTTTTAAGCCCCGCATATATTAGGTATTTGTCCTAATGCCCTCCCTCCCCTTTCCCCCCACTCCCCGACAGGCCTCGGTGTGTGATGTTCCCCTCCCCGTGTCCCTGTGTTCTCATTGCAGAACCATAGTTTACATTACTCATCTCCCTCTACAACCACCGTTTTTATGCTTTCCTCACAATTAGCTAATACCTTGGCAAATTTATGTTACTTGTCTAGTGGGGTCATCCCAGAAGAGTTTAAGCATTCAGTTGCCTTTGTCTTTTTGGGCCATGGTTGGTGCAATTGGATGTTCACAGTTTTCACTGGAAATAGATGCACTAAGAAATGCTTCAGTGGATCCCTGAGTTTCAAACATAATCTTCCCTATCTCTGTGTGTAGCAGCAACTTTAACTGCTGACAGAAATCAGAGGGAGTACCTCTGTAAATATAGGAATTTTTCTTTGCTTGTTATTCCACTGGCATCAGGAGCTCATAGTTGCAAGGTAGTGGTAGAGGCTTCTGGTTCATTGAAGCATTTACTGTGTCATCAGGTGGAAGTGGACCTCCCACTCTTTGTTTGTTTCTTTGTTTGTTTGTTTGACACAGAGTCTTGCTCTGTTGCCCAGGCTGGAGTGCAGTGGCATGATATCAGTTCATGGCAACCTCTGCCTCCTGAGTTCAAGTGATTCTTCTGATTCAGCCTCTGAGTAGCTGGGATTACAGGTGCACTCCACCACACCCAGCTAGTTTTTGTACTTTTAGTAGAGATGGGGTTTTGCCATGTTGGCCAGGCTGGTCTTGAACTCCTGACCTCAGGTGATCCACCCTCCTCAGCTGCCCAGGTGCTGGGATTACAAGTGTGAGCCACTGCTCCCTGCCCGGACCTCCCACTCTTAGAACCAGTATCTCAAATCCAACATAGCCTATGTTTGCAGGAATAAGGAAGCTCAAATTCCACAAGTGGGTCACTGCAGTGAGAGACATTGGGGTTCTATGCAGGAAAAACAGTGTATATTGGCTACAGTTTTGGTGACTATACTACATCACAGGATATTGTGACTGAGCTGATACCTTACCTAAGCCTTCAACACATCATTCCACCATTCTTTTAAGCTTGCTGATTCTGAGTGATATGATAAGTCCAGGAATTCTCATGTTCATGAGCCCATTGTTGCACCTTCTTTGCGATATAATGGGCCTTTTGGTACAGTGAATTATTGCGTACAATTTAATGTCAATAAGATCAGACATTTTCTAAGCCTTTGTATTGTCGGGATGATGTGGGTTTTGCAGACAAAGAAGGCAAACACATATCTTAGGATGTATCAATTCAGATAAAGATGAGTTGCTGCTCTTCCAAAATTGAAAGGACTCTGATGTAATTGAAATTCTACCAGGTGTCTGGCGAGTAATGGTTCCATATTGAAGATTTATTGTCTGTCTCCATGACTGGAGGATTGAGACATTCAGTAGTTGCAGAATAATTAACCTTATTTTAAAAGAATTCATGTTGTTGGGGTCGGACACAGTTGGGATCCTTTTTTTCCATGAGCACATTGTGCAAGTGCTGGGGAAGCTGAGCAAAGACACTGGCTGAGGTTCACTGAATGAATCTCTTGTCCACTTCATTGTTAAGGTGCATGTCTCTGCAATGAATGTTATCTGGTGGGTATTCACTTGAGACATAAATATCTGTGGATTTTGTGTCCATTCCCATAGTCCATCCATATATCTCTTTCTTATACCTAGTCTTTCAGTTTTGGCCAATTGAATAGGGTTGTAATGTGCCAGAGCAGCCCATTTCTGGCCAGTGTCAACATACTGCACTGATCTGTCTGTAAGTCAAGCCCATGCGACTTCTTCCTTTGTCGGTTGGTTATAGAAATCTCTCCCAATTCATCTCATGAGGCTATTAGTGTGAGTTGAATAATAGGAGTTAATGCAACAAAGGTGATGTGGACATCTGGACCACCTGTTTATGTAGTTGATTCATATCTTCTGGGCCTTCCTGAGCCCAGTCCCAAATGTATTACTTAATTGTACAGTGGGTTAAATTATAGATGCTATGACTGCCAAACTTATGACATGATAGATTTGATAAACCCCAGGCCATGATGCCGTGATGGGCATCTTAGTTTGTAAAGTCCCTTGGTATCTTCCGGTCAAGGGTCTATATGTGTGTGTGTGTGTGTGTGTGTGTATTTTTTTTTTTTTTGAGACAGAGTCTTGCTCTGTCATCCAGGCTGAAGTGCAGTGGTGTGATCTCGGATCACTGCAACCTCCACTTCCCAGGTTCAAGCGATTCTCCTGCCAGCCTCCCAAGTAGCTAGGACTAGGATATATTAATAAGCAGAAAATGTCTGCAAAGGGAATAATTCCTTTCCAAGGAGGGCATGTTCTTTCTCCAGACTCCTAGAGGTCTGTCTTGTGACTTTCCTTTTGAGGTCTGATAAATGTTCTTCTCTGTTGGTAGTGACAGTGACAAGAAGAAACAACTTGTTCCTTACTTTAGAAAAATGTCACAGTATCATCCAAGATCATCCTTCCAAAACTTCACCAATATGACAGGCCCATAGATCTTTATAAGGTTTATTTACCTCCTTTTTGACATACAAGTGAATCCCTAAAAATTTCAACAATACAGCAGATCCACAAATATAGAATTTATCTCCCATCTTTTGGTGTACATATATCTTACTTAGGAATCTAGGATATTTGTCACTTCTAGCTCAACAGATTCAATTAACATGAAGTGAATCAGAATGATATTATGAGGAATTTCAACATAATCAATGTCCTGATGGATGATATTATGTCAAATAACAAAGAGTTAACAGAGCATTCAGGCAAGAGAATGTATATACTCTGCTATGTCTGACATGTAAAAGTGAATGGCTTTCAATGTTCCTGCTGATGTGCATCAAGAAGAAAGTATTCTGCAGAATCAATAGCATTATATTAAGTGCCTACAGTTTTGTTGAACTGCTTTCATCTTTCATAAGAATACCACATCCAGAATAGCAACTGCAATCAGGAATTCGATTTGTTAAGGTTACATTAGTCCACTGTCATGAGGCATGAACTACTTGATTTTGTAGAGGCCAAACTGGGGCACTCTGAAAGACGTGATCAGGTCCACAAGTCCTACGTCTTTTACATTTTTGATTCTGATACTAAGTTCTGCAGTGCCTCTAGCAATGTGATATTTCTCTTGATTTAGATTTCTGGATGTTTGGGGGTCTTTCACATGTTCTTCCTATTATAATAATCCTTAATTCACAATCAGGAAAGTAATGGGAAAAGACTTTCAGCCTTTGAGAATGTGCATTTCAATTATACACTCAGAGATCAGAGAAATAGCCACCATGCGGATGTGTGGATCCATTTGACCCCTTCTGAGATGAGCTTGAGCCAAAACTACATTTCTTACCTGGATTCCATGATCTTCCAGACTAATAAAAGGAAAATGTATCTGAGATTCTCTGTGATCAGTGTCAGTTCAAATCTTGTATATAATATTTCTAGGCTGGGTGCATTGGCTCACTCCTATAATTCCAGCAATTTGAGAGGCTGAGATGGGTGGATTGCTTGAGCTCAGGGGTTTGAGACCAGCCTGGGCAACATGGTGAAACCTCGTCTCTACAAAAATTACAAAAATTAGCTGGGCATAGTGGTGTGCGCCTGTAGTCCCAGCTACTCGAGGCTGAGGCGAGAGGATCATTTGATCTTGGGAGGCAGAGGTTGCAGTGAGCTGAGATAGTGCCACTGCATTCCAGCCTGGGCAATGGAGCTAGACCCTGTCTCAAAAAAAAAAAAAAATGTAGACATATTTCTAGAGAATTCTGAATATTCCCTTTTTCACACCACACAATTACCTTGGAAAATGGCTGAAGCCCCATTGGGGGAAACATAAAAAAAAAATTCACTGTTTATACCTGAAGTGACCTAGCATCAACTTGAATCAATGGATTTTGGATCGGTGGACTGACTCAGATCTAGAAACCACATGAGGAAGAGCAATTTTGTGTGTGGCATCTGACGTCAACTTGCTGATCACCAACAGGTAGTTTTTATCATAATAAAATTGAACAATAGCTAGTTGACTACCCATCTATCTTACCCCTAAGAACACAATGGCCTATTTTCAATTGCCATAGATTCCTGGACAGTAAGACATTGCGATTTTTATTCCAGCCTTGCTGCATGTCATATTAATTATAGTTAATGGCTCAGTGTTGCCATGTGGCCTCTGGCATTCCAGAATCTCATCATTTACATTACTATTATACAGCCCAGTCCCATGGCAAAATAGAGCATTGACCCCAATCTACAGTCAGCAGCCACTGTTGAGCCTCTCAAAGATACTAGTGTTTCTATCACTAGCTCATTACTTAATAGTGTCTTCTGTTGCTCCTCGTGTACATGGATGTAGTCGATGAATTTTCAAATCTTGCACTGTAATTCAATGCTGATCCCTTGAACTTACTTTTTTAATACTATGTCAGGACAATCCAGGTATCTTTACCTGGGTTACTGTAGGCTATCAACATGATCAGCCTTCACGGAGCCATACCAAGCAAATATTAGCACTGGCTCTAGGTAGCCTTGCCAGAACATTAAATTTCAGATAAGTATGCTAAATGAATGTGATAACTTTATGCAACCTATGATCCATGATTTTCTTTTCCTGTAAAGGAGCAATCGATTATTAGGACAACTGGTGAACTCTGGTTAATGTGAATAGATTCACTAAAAACATTGTATTAATGTTAATATTCTCATTTTGTTAATTGTGCTATAATTGTGTAAGAGAATGACTTTGATTTTAGGAAATACACACTAAAGTACTTAGGGTTAAAGGGTATTGTGTCTCCAACTTAATCTCAGGCAGTTAAGAAAAATTAATGTGCGTGTGTGTGCGTAATGAAAGAAGGAGGGAGGGCAGGAGGAAGAGAGAGAAAATGAGAGAGGAAGAGAGAAGGTAAATGATAAAGCAATGTGGTAAAAACATTAACATTATAACATATTAGGAATCTGGAGATTCTCTGTACCATTTTCCAATTCATATTAAGGGTGAAATTATGTCAAAGTAAAAGTTAAAAAATATTCCTATTCCTAGGTAAATTCCCCAGTGGCAATGAACTCTTCTATCTGGACTTATATTCTGTCATCTCCTGATTTTTTTTTCCAAGAAAAAAAGAAGAATAAAAGAGAAAAAAAGAGAAAGAGAAAGATGGAGAGAGAATGAGAATCTTGCTCTATTGCTCCGGATTTCATTTAAATCTGTGAAATGCTTATGCAATTACTAAAAAATGATTTATTTCCTAGAATGTGATCACTTTTAGAATAGGTATGATATAATATCGAGAAAAATATATGTTTTGTGGATATGGGTAGTAGATTCTGCAAATATTTATTAAATTTGCTTGTTCCAGGTCTGAGTTCAAATCCGATTTTTTTTTTTTTTTTTTGCTCTCCATTAGGTTGGTAGATCTACCTCCATCCCTTTATGTTAAGTCCTTGTGTGTCCTTGCCTATAGGAAAGGTCTGAATACAGCATACCGATGGGTTTTACCTTTTTATTCAGTTTGTCTAACTGTATGTTTTGATTGGGGCATTTAATCCCTTTAAGTTTAGGCTTAATATTGATATATGTGAATTTAA
>CAUYQU010065056.1:0-58228 GCA_963574635.1 Cheracebus regulus | reverse complement strand
ACTACCAGTGATTAATTATACCAGCTGTCGTCTATTAAACACCTTCTGTGGGCTAGGTCCCTTTTTTTTTTTTTTGAGGCGAAGTCTCGCTCTGTCACCAGGCTGGAGTGCAGTGGCACAATCTCGGCTCACTGCAACCTCCGCCTCCCGGGTTCAAAATCCCCTTGATTTCTAAAGTTCTTTTTCTGCCTTCTGTGCTGTTTTACAATTTATCCAACGAGACAAGTTCCGAGAAAAACTCGTAAAGGAGTTAAGTTTGAGACTTTCAGCCAGCTCTAGAAACCAACCTTACTGTCGGCTGCTTGATCTGAGAGTCGATGATACGGCCTATAGTAGTGCTACTTGCCGCATACATGGACCTAGAGAAGAGCTTTTGCTCCCTGTTCAAGGTTGATGTCTACTTTGGCAAGATATGGACAAATTTGTATTTGTCCTGTTACCTAAAGAGTGGGATACAGGTATCTGAATTAAATGGTGCCCTATTTTCTGGGTGTGTGTGTGTGTGTGTGTGTGTGTGTTTTCAATGTTGTTGCAGTTCATTCTGTTGCTACCCAACGAAAATCTTCCTCGCCTGCAGAGCCCCACTGTTATTCACATATTGGGAGTGCAGCAATGTGATAAGGGAAAGCAGAACACTTCCCCAACTCCAAGGAATCAATTTAATTGTTCTCAAGCAAGTCAAGGTAGTCTACACCTTTGTCAGTGATTGGTCTAGGAGTGCACATGTGACCAAACTCTGGCCAATGAGATGTAGAAGGAATACAGGGGGGCTTCTGGGGAAGATTTTGCTCCCTGATAAAAATAACAAAAGTTATTCTACTTCTTAATGCTTTCTTATTGCCGATCTTTTTTTTTTTTTAATAGCACTTGTTCCTTTTCCAGAACGTTTTTTTCAGGATACTATAAGTCACAACTAATTCTCTTAGAAAGGATTGAAACAAGTATTAGAACTGGTTCCTATGAAAAGAAAAAACTCCTGTAGCTTTGACCCTATAGCAGTTGCTCAAGATGAGGCCGGAATTGGAATCTCAGAGTCCATTCCCGGGGACAAAGAACACCTGGATGTCAGCCATCTCTCTCCTATGAGCTGGTCTCTGGACCTTGGCCCAGTTATCTAATGTGAGAATCTCAATTGCTATATGTTCTACAGCTATATTATCTATGAAGGCTCAGATAGTCTTATAGTTTCAATTACTTCCTGCAAACCCACCGATTCAGAATCCAATATAGCTGGCACAGAACAAGACAAATCCCTTTCTGCAGGGAGGGATTTTCTGGGTTACAAGGACACCTGTAGGCTGTATCTGAGCCTTTGCAACTGTCCAATTATTACCAGTCATGTGCCACTTATTAATTGAATTAATTAGCAAAACAAGGATGATAGCATCAACTTTGGTCTGGAATTCATTTCAACCCAAGACTCTCAGGCGTAGGAATAGAGAGCCCTGCTTCAAATCTCTAAGATCAGAAAACAAGGCCATTTACTTACTTTGGGTTTATGTAACAACCTTTGAACCTTGGGGCCTGCAAGTAGAGTCACTATTCTGTAAATAACTAAACCCAGAAGGCTCTAACCACAGTCTTTGGGCCAGGGACAGAGTGAAGAAAACCCTTCTGTGGTTAGAAAGGGGACCATCCCACCCTGAGCCAGTATTTGTCAAAATGCTGTTTTTCCAGACCCAAAGAAGAATCAGGCTTTCATTCTTTCTATGAAAATATTGAATTGTTTTACAGTTCAAGTTTCTGAATTGCACCATTGTCTCTTCTCCTTGACTAGAGTTTCGCTGTCTTCTTTTTTTTTTTTTTTTTTTGAGATTGAGTCTTGCTCTGTTGCCCAGGCTAGAGTGTAGTGGCACAATCTCAGCTGACTGCAACCTCCTTCTCCTGGGTTCAAGTGATTCTCCTGCCTCAGCCTCCTGAGTAGCTGGGATTATAGGCACCTGCCACCATGCCCGGCTAATTTTTTGTATTTTTAGTAGAGATGGGGTTACACCATGTTGGGCAGGCTGGTCTCAAACTTCTGACCTGGTGATCTGCCCAACTCAGCCTCCCAAAGTATTGGGATTACAGGCCTGAGCCACCATGCCCAGCCACGAGTTTCTCATTTTTTAAAAAAACTCAAGCCCCTTCAAAGTTTTCTCATACTAAAGTCTACATATTCCTACCAGTCAAGATTGACTCAACTTCATTTCCTGCAGTTTGGTTAATAAAACAATAATTATGTAGAATTTACTTTTTGAACCAAAGTCACTTCTCTGGTCTGCTGGGTCCCCTAGATGTAGTGAACCTTTCATGATTTGAGAATGTGTGTTCTAGTCCTGAATAATCCTAATCTTTGCACTTTCAACCTGTGGTGAGTCATTTATTTCTAAATTCAATTAAGGTACAAACTGTGTAAAGCAGAAATTTTATTATATTTGGGGTACTGTAACCTGGATAAGGAAACATAAAAAGGAAAGAGATTTTCTATTACATCTCTCATAACCCCCATATTTGCTTATTTTTTTTATTATTACTTCACTCCCTGCAATTGACATGAATTGTTGGCTACATATCGGTGTACATTTTGCTTTTAGTATATTTTCTCTTAGATCACTAAAATTTTATAGCTTGTTAAAAGTTCTATAATTTTTTTCTTTTTTCTTTTTCTTTTGAGACAGGGTCTCCCTCTATCACTCAGGCTGGAGTGCAGTGGCACAATCTTGGTTCATTGCAGCCTCAACCTCCCCAGACTCAGGGGACCCTCCCACCTCAAAGTCCCGAGTAGCTGGGACTACAGGTGTGCACCACCACATCCCACTGATTTTTGTATTTTTTGTAGAGACAGGGTTTTGCCATGTTGCCTAGGCTGGTCTCACACACCTGTGTCAAGCAATCCACCCACCGCGGCCTCCCAAAGTGCTGGGATTACAGGCATGAGCCACTGTGCCCGGCCTTACATTTTTCTTTTAGTATGAAGATTCTATGACTTCAGTTAAATCAAAAAATTATTTTATCAGGTATCTACTGCATGCCTGTTCTAGGTTGAATTGTGTCCCCCAAAAAATATATGTTGAAGCCCTAACCCCTGATTCCTGTGAATATTATCTTACTTAGAACAAAAGGTCTTTGCAGGTATATTCAAGTTAAAATGAAGTCATGCTCTATTAGGGTGGGCCTTATTCAATCCTAATTAGAATTACTGAGGATTAGAACACACATTCTCAAATCAGGGAAGGGGCATTATGTCTAGGGGACCCAGCAGACCAGAGAAGCGGTTCAAAAAGTAGTATTCCACATGGCGATCATTTTCATTAACCAAACTGCAGGCAATGAGGCTTAGTCAATCTTGGCTGGTAGGAATAGACAGACTTATGAGAAGACAGAAATTTGAACACAGAGAGAGATACACACACACAGGGAAACCCCATGTGGAGACAGAGGCAGAGATTAGACTGTGGAGGAATGCCAAAGATTTCAGGCGTCCCCCAGAAGCCGGAAAAGGCAAGGAGGGATTCTCCCCTAGAGGCTTCAGAGGGAACACGACACAGCCAACAACTTCATTTTGGATTTCTAGCCTCTAGAGCTGTAAGGCCAAATGTTTCCGCTGTTTTAAGCCACCTTGTTTGTGGCACTGGTTAGGCCCTCGGCCAATGTCCACCGTGAAGACAGAATGTGAAGATAAGTAAGACACAATTGCTGTCACCACAGTGGCCACAATCTAGAAGACACAGCTGTGGTCATTTTCAAATCACAGATTTTTTAGTGTGTCATAAGTGTGAATCTAGAACTCTGTCCACATGATAGAGACAATGCAAAAGAGAGGGTAACGAACACACTGGAAATATACAGGAAAAGCTTTGCAAAAAAAGAAAAAAAATTTTTTTAAGGGAATCTCGCTGTCGCCCAGGCTGGAGTGCAATAACCCAGTCTCGGCGTACTGCAACCTCTGCCTCCCAGGTTCAAGAGATTCTCCTCCCTCAGCCTCCCAAGTAGCTGGGACTACAGGCATGTGCCACCACGCCCAGCTAATTTTTGTATTTTCAGTAGAGACGGGGTTTTGCCATGTTGGTCAGGCTGATCTTGAACTGCTGCCCTCAGGTGATCCAGCAATCTTGGCCTCCCAAAGTGTTGGGATTATAAGCATGCACCAACGTGCCTGGTCAAAAGATGAATTTTTACAGTTTTTTATTTTTCTTTCTTTTATTTATTTTTTTTAGAAATAGGATCTCACTCTGTCACCCAGGCTGGAGGACAGAGTAGTGCCATCATAGCTCACTATAATCTTGAACTCCTGGGCTCAAGTGATTGGAACTACAGCCATGTGCCACCATGCCCAGCTGACTTTTAAAATTTTGTTTGTAGGGATGATGTCTTGCTATGTTGCCCAGGCTGGTCTTGAACTACTGGCCTCAAGTGATTCTTCCACCTTGGCCTCCCGAAGTGCCAGGATTATAGGCATGAACCTCAGCCTCATCATGAACTACCTTTTTAGGCTGCTTGCTAATTATTCTTGATGGGGTTGTTTACTCTTTTGGATCAGTTTGTAAGCGTGATTTGAATATTAGCAGTATTCATACTATATTTAAGTCTATCGATTTTCATTTTACTTTTTCATTGACTTTTCTAAGAGACAGGGCCTCACCATGTTGGCCAGGCTGGTCTCAAACTCCTGGCCTCAAATGATCCTCCCATCTCAGCCTCCCAAATTACTGGGATTACAGGTGTGAGCCACCATGCCCAGCTGACTATTTTAATTCTATTTTTTTGTCACATGACATTTTGGGGTTTTATGTAGTCAAATATGTCTATCTCATTTTTAAAATAGCTTCTGATTTCTAGTATTTGATAAGGGAATCTCCTCTGCCTCTTACATGTAGTCTCCTAGCTTTTCTCATAGGATTTATATATTTTCATTTTTTTACATTTCCATTTGGATCTATCTTGAATTAATTTTTACATCTAACAAAAACAGAGGGCTGAAATTATTTTATTTTTTAATAGCCTTTCCTCACTGATCTGAGCTACTCCCGTGGCCATACACTAATTCTCACATGCACTGTGATTACTGTGATTCATCTCTAGATTCTCTATTTTCTCTATTCATTTCCACTGTTTTTTTTTCTTTTTTCTTTTCTTTCTTTCTTTCTTTGATGGTGTTGGTGAGTCTATTCCTAGCCTATTCCCAATTTGATTTGCTTACCATGACCTCCAGTTTCCTCTTAAGCAGGAACCCCTCACAGCCTTCTTTTGCATATTTTTCTTGGCTCTTGGCATTTGGGATTCATCCTTCCACATAAACCTCAAGGCTAAGGGCCTCAGGTGAAGGTCCAGGTCTAGCTCAGCAGGAGTGGAATCACATGCCCAGGGAGGAAAGTCAGCTTTGCTCCTCCTTTTTAAACCATTAAACACCAAAGTTCTTATTTTCATAACCACTTCCATGCTGAAGAGGCTGACTATTCTCAAGACGTCTCAGACCCTTCCAACAGAAGAGGTCTGATTACTTCGCTTGAAAGAAGTTGAAGGGTGATTACTCTCTAAGTCAAGAACATGATTTATACTCCTGGGGTGAACAAAGTGAAATACACAGAGGCATCCTAGAACAGCAGAAAAGAACACACATACACACACATTTTTAACCTCTGCTATATCATATTAAGGAAGTTGGATTTTATACTGCAGGTATTTAGTTAGCCATTTAAAAGTTTTAGGCAAAAGAGTCACAAATCAGTTTGGCAGCGGTGACGAGGATAAAGTCGAGGGACAAGCAACCGGAGGCCCAGTCAGGCTGGCGCAGTGACAGGCCAGGCAAAGAGGGTAAAGATCTAGAATAAGGTCATTGTCAGGGACAGAGAGAAGCAGACAGATGTGAAAACCTCCTATTGTAGAATTGTCAGGATCGGGAAAAGATTTGATGTTAGCTTAGATAATAATCCAGCAAGACTGCCTGATTTCTAGCCTGGTTGATGGAGGTGACAGTAATATAGCTAAGTGACACAGGAAACAGGGGAAGAGGAGACCTGGGTGGCAATATAGATAATAAACTTAGTTAGGGATGTGTTGAGTTTGAAGGGCTGTGAGACATTCAAGTGAAGATACTCAGTGGACATGAAGATACTATTGCGGTTGCAGCTAAGGGGAGCTCAAGACTGGACAAACGTTGTTTTTTGCTGTTGTTTTTCGTTTTGAGACAGAGTCTCGCTCTGTCGCGCAGGCCAGAGTGCAGCGGCACGATCTCCGCTCACTGCAACCTCCACCTCCCTGGTTCAAGCAATTCCCCTGCTTCAGCCTCCTGAGTATCTGGGATTATAGGTGCATAACACCCCGCCCAGCTAATTTTTTTGTAGTTTTAGTAGAGACAAGGTTTCATCATGTTGACTAGAGTGGTCTCAAACTCCTGACCTCAGGCAATCCACTGTGCTTGGCCAGACAATGGTTTTGAGAACCTTCAGGACATACATAATCATCAGGCGACCTGAGGATGCAACATGGAGGGACACCAACATTGACCAGAGTAGGAGTCGGAGTCAGCCAAGCGTTCTGAGAACACACCATTTAAGAAGCAGAAAGGAGTAACACAGGCTGGGCGCGGTGGCTCACGCTTGTAATTCCAGCACTTTGGGAGGCAGAGGCGAGAGGATCACTTGAGGGCAGGAGTTCAAGACCAGCCTGGCCAACATGGTGAAATCCCATCTCTATTAAAAATACAAAAATTAGCTGGTTATGGCGGCCACCTGTAATCCCAGCTACTCAGGAGGCTGAATCAGGATAATCACTTGAACCCAGGAGACGGAGGTTGCAGTGAGCCAAGATCGTGTCACTACACTCCCGCTTGGGGAACAGAGTGAGACTCCGTCTACAAAAAAAAGGGCGGGGCGGGGGTAACACAGAAGATAAGACAGGAGTGTTTAAATAAGGAGAAAGCAGTTGGCTGTGCTGAAGGCAGCAGAGAGGCCTCAGAGGTATCCAGTGGATTTGCAATTACCGAGTCCATGGTGAACTTGGTTAGAGCAGTTCAAGTTGATGGTAGAGAAAATAAATCAGGTTTTAAACAGAGTGAGGACAAAGAATGAGGGAATGTGTCAGATGTCTCCCGTTTGTCCCACCAGATTCACACTCAATGCTTTTCCACTCTGCTCTCTGTCCTCGGCACACAGGCAGCACCAAAAGATGCCCATGACTGTTGAGTTTGGCCAACAGGGGTGAGCCCTGGGAGGAGGCTGGAGGGAAGGAGAGTGAGATGGGATATATATCCCCCAACTCCTTCCCTAAGGTGCCTGCTCCATTTGCTCAACCAGAGGTCCTGACTCTCCTCCTGGGTGCAGGTAACCACTCTCCCCCACCTCCTCTCAGGCCTGATGGAGTTTTGTTCTTGTTGCCCAGGCTGGAGTGCAATGGCGCGATCTTGGCTCACCACAACCTCTGCCTCCCAATCCAAGTGATTCTCCCACCTCAGCCTCCCAAGTAGCTGGGATTTCAGGCATGCGCCACCATGCTCAGCTAATTTTGTATTTTTAGTAGAGACGAGGTTTCTCCATGTTGGTCAGGCTGGTCTCGAACTCCTAACCTCAAATGATCCACCCGCCTCGGCCTCCCAAAGTGCTGGGATTACAGGCTTGAGCCACGGTGTCCAGACAGACCTGGGGTTTTCTACCGCCCCTGGTGTTTCTCTGAAACCTGCCCACACCTTTGCAGACAGTTCTTTATTCCACCTTCCTCAAATGATCTTCAGATGAACACATCATCTGTGTTCTGCTGGAACCCTGAATGATGCAGGAAGGAACCTGGACTGAGACGAGGAGAGAAACAGAAATACACAAGGCAAAAGAGGTTTTTGTCTCAGGGTTTTATTTGTTAAGGATGGGAGTGGTTTGGATATATCGATAAGTTCATGAAGTTTTAACAGTCAGGTCTTATTTCAAAGGCATCATCTGAGAGGAACGGAGAAATAGGCAGAGAGTCCTTTGCTCTCTGGAGTTGGTGACATGACCAGCGGCCTCACCATGATTGCTTCAGATGCTCTAGAACTTGTGTTTCCAGTTTGTCCAGGACAGTCTCGTCGCCAGGTTTGTCTGTGGCTGCATTGGGAAAGCACTGATCTGAGCCCTGAGCTGACGGAAAAGGAGACACAGAGGCTAAAGAAAGAGAAAGAACAAAGGTCAGGACCTCAACAAACCCGGACACACCTCAGTGCACTGAGGCAGTCAGACGATAAACAAAGTAGCTGGTGTTTTCTCAGACTTTGCAAGACTGCATCACCCAGCCCTGCTCACCTTGCCAGTCTCCTCTCTGACGTCTCTTGAGTCACTGGTTTGATTTCACTGCTCTGCCTCAGGGTCCTCCTTTCCCTTTCCCCAGCGTCAGGAGCCCAGTTCTGCCCTAGAGCATGAGCTCTGACCTGCACCCTGACACTTTCCCCACCTCTAATCCCAGCCAGCTCTCTTACCCAAAACACTACTTTGTCCACAGGCTGCCCACCTAACCCAAAGCAGCCTCTTGCCTCCTCTCCAGAGCGTCCAGATTCCTCTTCTTAAAAGGCATGGAGGTGAAGAACTTTATTTAGAAAGTCTAATTTTCTTACTTTTTTTTGTTTTTGTTTTGACATCTATGTCTTTAATCTGTCTGAAACTCATTTTTGTATACAGTAGTCGATTGTCTCAACAGCTACACTCATTTACCTTCCCGCTTGGGTGTAGTATTTTGCATTCTGTGTTTGTATTTTTACTTGCATTGCTTATCCAGGGAACTCCATACCAAAGCAGGGCTAAGAGCAGTCAAATGAAGCCTTGCTTCTATTTTTCCCATTTTCTGTCTTCTTTTGTGTTGGAAATAGTTTACCTTTTCCCATTTCCTTTTTCAGTTTAGAAGACACAACTAATATTTCTATACATTTAATGCCGTTCCTTAAATTTTTTGCATCTATTCAAATAAAATATATTTAACTGATGTTAAAATTAATTTGTAGCTGGGCTGATGGCTCATGCTTGCAATCCCAGCACTTTGGGATACCAAAATAGGTGGATCACTTGAGGTCAGGAGTTTGGGACCAGTCTGGCCAACAGGCCAAAAACCCTTCTCTATGAAAAATACAAAAATTAGCCAGGCATAGTGACATGACCCTGTAATCCCAGCTACTTGGTAGGCTGAGGCACAAGAATTTCTTGAACTCAGGAGGCAGAGGTTGCAGTGAGTCAAGATCACACCACTGCAAAGACACTATCTCAAAAATAATAATAATAGTAATTTGTTATCTAGACAAAGACCTTAGCATGGTTTGGGTCCCATTTTACCTTCCCCTTCTTAATTTCCATATATTTACATAGAGCTTTTGTTCTACCTTATACAAAACACCTTTTTATTATTAATAATGCTATTGCAATAATTACACAAATTATATTTTATTGATGTCCTTCTCATTGTTGCTTTCTGTACTTTTCTTTTTTCCATCAAGTTCACTTTTCTTCTTGTTGAAGTTATACAGTTATTTAAATTAAGGGTCAAGGGTGGGGGCAAGGTAAGTATTGTTATGTTTTGTACGTCTACATTTTTTCTGCAACTATGTATAGTTCAGCTGGGTGTTCAAATTTTATATTGACAGTCACTTTTCTTTGGCATTTTGAAGATATTACTCCATGTTCCTTGGCTTCTATTGTTGCAGATGAGAAGTCTGTTGCCAACTCAATTGCTGTTATTTGGAAGGCAGTCTGTTGCATAATATAGGAGCCTTTTCATGGTCAGCTTTTCTGTAGTGTTTTGGTGGACTCTCTCACAGCTCTTCCTTTCACTCGCTCATTCATTCAACAATTGTTTACTGGCTAAGGAGTGTGTACTAGCCTGTTATTGTGCACAATGACAGAGAGAATAATGACAGAGCTTCTGGGCCCCAGGCCTGGAGAAGGTCTGAATCTACTTGGAGAAACAGACGTGAAAATAAAGAAATGACGGTATAACAAGATAAAAGCTATAATGATGCAGGCTGATTGTGAGTTTCTACAGTTCTGGCAAGGAATGTGTTTTTATTCAATTGAATTTCTTACAGTTTGTAGCACCATGTCTTACCCACTGAAATCACTTAAAATACTTTAACAATTAACATGAGTATAATTTTTAAAAATATTTTTCATTTTAAAATTACTTTAGCTTTCACTTTTCTCCGGTTTCAAATGCATGGTCGACTACTTACCAGCTATTTTCGCCGGGATTTCCCATGAGAATTTCCAACTCAAGATGCCCTACAAAGAATTATTTCCTCCAATACCTGGTTCTCTTTTACTCTTCACCTGAATTGTCTGTGTTATTCTTAATTCCATCCTCTCCCTAAGCCCATGTCCAACCAGCCTGTCTATTCTAGGTGATAAATATTTTGTGATCTGTCATCGTTTCTGTTTTCTTATTCCCACCATCTTGGGTCAAGCCTTCATTATCACTTCCCTAAACTGGTAAAAAAAAAAAAAAAAAAAAAAGAAAGAAAGAAAGAAAAGAAAAAGAAAAAAAGAAAAGAAAAGAAAAATCCCAGCAGATCTTCCTGCCTCTTACCACTTTTCTCTACCATCTTTTAATTGCCACCACAGTCTTATTTCTTAGACATTAGATACCGAATTGGCTTTCTATTGCTTGTGTAACAAATTACCATGCATTTAGTGTCTTAAAACAACCCACAGTTATTATCTTAGAGTTCGGGAGGGTCAGAAGTCTGGAATGGATCTCACTGGGCTACAATTAAGATTTCAGCAGGGCTGCTTTCCTTCTGGAGGCTCTCGGGGACAGTCTGTTTCTTTGACCTTTCTGATTTCTAGAGGCTTCTGCTCACACTGTTGGTTCATAGCTCTTTTCCTCCATTTTTCAAAGTCAGCAACACTGGCTGAGTCCTTCTCATGATACCATCTCTTTGGTTCTCCCTTTTCTGCCTCCCTTTTCTACTTAGAAGAATCCTTATCCATCTGGATAATTTAAAATTATCTCCCCACCTCAAAGTCAGTTGATTAGCGACCTTAATTCCTCATTGCCAGGTACTTAGCACACCGGCCAGTTTTCACATTAGTGCTTGGACATCGTTGGGGGACCATTATTCTGCCTACCACAGGTTCAATACAAATTGAAGAACTCATACCTGTAATTCCAGAGCCTTTGGGAGGCTGAAGTGGGAGGATCACTTGAGGCCAGAAGTTCAAGACCAGCCAGGGCAACAAAGTGAGACCCTATCTCTACAAAAAATTATTTAAAAATTGAATATTGGCTGGGCGGGTGGCTCACACCTGCAATCCTAGCACTTTGGGAGGCTGAATCGGAGGATTGCTTGAGCCTAGGAGTTCGAGTTGGTCTCAAACCTGAGCAACATAGTAAAACCCTATCTCTATAAAAAAATTAAAAAGCCAGGTGTGGTGGTGCATGCCTATAGTCTCAGCTACTCAGGAGACTGAGGTGGGAGGATCGCTTGAGCCCAAGAGTTCTGGGCTGTAGTGCGCTGTGCTGATCGGGTGTCCACACTAAGTTCGGCATCAATGTGGTGACCTCCCAGGAGCAGGGGACCACCAGGTTGCCTAAGAAGGGGTGAACCGGCCCAGGTCGGAAACGGAGCAGGTCAAAACTCCCGTGCTGATCAGTAGTGGGATCGTGCCTGTGAATAGCCACTGCACTTCAGCCTGGGCAACCTAGTGAAACCCCATCTCTAAAAAATAAAAAATTAAAAAAAAAAATTTTTTTAATTAAAAAATTAGCCAGGGGTGGTGGTGCATGCATGTGGTCCCAGCACCTCAGAAGGCTGAGATAGGAGGAGGACGCGAGCACGGGAAGTTCAGGCTTCAGTGAGCCGTGATTGTGTCGCTGCACTCCAGCCTGGATGACAGAGCAAGATCCCATCTCAAAAATAAAAAAAAAATTGAATACTAGGTGCAGTGGCTCATGCTTGAAATCCCACTGCTTTAAGAGTCTGAGGCCGGAGGTTAGCTTAAATCCACAAGTTCAAGACCAACCTGAGCAACAAAGCAAGACCCTGTCTCTACACAAAAAATTTTTTAGGATAGGCATGTTGACTCATGCCTGTAATCCCAGCAACTTGGGAACCCAAAGTGGACAGATCACTGGAGATCAGGAGTTTGAGACCAGCCTGGCCAACATAGTGAAACCTTATATCTACTAGAAGTACAAAAATTAGCTGAGCATGGTGGTGGGTGCCTGTAATCCCAGCTACTCAGGAGGCTGAGGTTGGAGAATTGCTTGAACTCTGGAGACAGAAGTTTCAGCGAGCTGAGATTGCATCTCTGCACTCCAACCTGGGTGATAGAGCAAGATTCCTTCTCAAACAAAATATATATATATATTTATATATATACATATACATATATACATATATATATATATATATATATATATGTATATATTTAATTAGCCAAACATGGCAGTACACTCCTGTAGTCTCAGCTATTAGGGAGGTTGAGGTGGGAAGATCACTTGAGCCCAAGAGTTTGAGGCTTCAGTGAGCTATGATCACACCACTGCGCTCTATTCTGGACAACCCTGTCTCAAAAAAAAAAAATTGAAGTAAATTATATGTTCATAAAAAGGGAATGATTTAGTAAATTATGGGAGAGTCATTCTCAAGAATTGTAGCAATTTTAAAATGTGTAAATACTAGCCGGGCATGGTGGCTCAGGCCTATAATCCCAGCACTTTGGGAGGCTGAGGCTGGTAGATCATTTGAGGATGGGAGTTCAAGACCAGCCCTGGCCAACATGGTGAAACCCCCTCTCTACTAAAGTACAAAAATTAGCCGGGCTTGATGGTACATGGTCTGTAATCCTAGCTACTCAGGAGGCCAAGGCAGGAGAATGGCTTGAACCTAAGAGGTGGATGCTGCAGTGAGCCAAGATTGAGTCACTGAACTCCCTCCTAGGCGGTGGAGCAAGACTCTGTCTCAAATAAATAAATAAATAAATAAACATACGTAAATAGTAGGACAAAATAGTAAATAGATAATGATTATAATTATAGCAAAGAAACTAGACACATAAATATGATTGAAGGAAATTAATCATAAGTGAGTGGCTGTTATTGCTATGATGTGGAAGGTAGGTAATTGTTATTATTGTATATCCTGCCCTTGTTGTAGTGTGGCTGGATCACTGAGGCAGGAACTGCTCGTTATCTACTCATTATCTACTCTCTCCTTCCTTCTAATAAAGATAACACTGATTATCTTTGGGAAGGTAAGACCATTCCAAGATTTTCTTGCATGTGATTCATTTCTAGCTAATGAGCTACAAAAGGAAGTCACGAATGTGCTTCAGCTTCTAGAATTTTTTTTTCGTCTTTCTTTTTTCTTTTTTTTTTTTTTGAGACAGGGTCTCTGTCATCCAGGCTGGAGTGGAGTGCAGTTGCACAGTCTCAGCTCACTGCGACCTCCGCCTCCTGGATTCAAGTGATTCTCCTGTCTCAGCCTCCCGAGTAGCTGGGATTACAGGCGCCCACCACCACGCCCAGCTAATTTTTTGTATTTTTAGTAGAGATGGATTTTTTACCATGTTGGTAAGGCTGGTCTCGAACTCCTGAACTTGTGATCCGCCTGCCTCAGCCTCCCAAAGTGCTGGGATTACAGGCGTGAGCCAACACACCCAGTCTGTTTGTCGGTTTTTAACCGGAAAAAGAAGAGTTGATGAGTTGGAAGTTAGGGAATGTTTCACCCAGTCACCCAGGCGGGAGAGTAGTGGTGCACTCACAGCTCACTGCAGCCTCAATCTCCTGGGCTCAAGTGATCCTCCCACCTCAGCCACCCAAGTAGCTGAGACCACAGTTGTCTGTCACCATGCCAGGCTAATTTTTAATTTTTTGTAGGGACAGAGTCTCTCCATGTTGCCCAGGCTGCTCTGGAACTCCCGGGCTTAAGCAATCTTCCACTTCAGCCTCCCAAAAGATTGAGACTATAGGGTTGGCACAGTGTCATGTCTGTAATTCCAGCACTTTGGGAGGCCAAGGTGGGCAAATTGCTTGAGGCCAGGAGTTCCATACCACCCTGGCCAACACGGCAAAACCCTGTTTCTACAAAAAATACCAAAAAAATTAGTCGGGCCTGGTGGCACATGCCTGTAGTCCAGCTACTTAGGAGGCAGAGGCAGGAGCAATGCTAAAACCTGGGAGGCAGAGATGACAGTGAGCCAAGATCATGCCACTGCACTCCAGCCTGGGCGACAGAGTGAGACTCCGTCTCAAAAAAAAAAAAGAGACTATAGACATGAACCACTGTGCCCAACCTTGGATTACTTTAATCTAGGTGGGAATGGGGGGAGGGGTGGATATGAAGTCACATTTTATTGAAAATAGGAAAGAAGTTGAGACATATAGGAGGTAAATTAGGGCAGAAAGTTCAGAATTAAGAACAAGAATCTCTTAGTCTTGCCTATCCGAAATCATAATTTGTCACGGCCAAAAGCAGGGTGGCTTTAGCAGACATAGCTCAGCTCCAAGTCCCAGTTCCACCTACACCTTGTTAGATTTGAAGGGGCAGGTCACTTATACCCACCGTTTAAGCCACAGTTTCTTTCTCTGAGAAAGAGTAGTAATACCCACCTCCCCAGTTCACAGAATTGTTGTGAGGATCAAAGTGATCAGGCTTGTGCATAAGAATTTATGTGACACCCAATGCAAATGAGAATCATGTCGCTTTTATTACATGTAGGAAAAACATCATCCAAGTTTGGTGAAAAATTCGATCAATGAATGCATGAGCCCAGCTTGCTAATCACCTTATGTTAATACAAGACTAAATGCAGGAACAGCTTCATCTATCTTATTTTAATCAAAGGGTAAATGCAGGAATGACTTCATCGTGTGGATTTATGTAAAACATAACCAACATATAGGACATCACCATTATGAAGAAAGCTCTTTTCCCCATTAAACGGCTAGCGCTTAGACTTTCTTTACTGGGACAAAACCTTTTGTTCCACTGTTTGAAATTTGACTTCAAATGCACTATGCCTGAAAAATACTTAAATTGACACTTAAATCACACTAACATATATGTGACTATTTTGTTTTTCAGAAGTATGTTTTAATAAGAACTAAGGAGAAAATAAATTTGGTTTGTTTTGCCTTTTTTGTTTTAAATTTTTTGGGGTTTTTTTTTGTTTTTTTTTTTTGAGACGCCCAGGCTGGAGTGCAGTGGTGCAATCTCTGCAACCTCCACCTCCCGGGTTCAAGCAATTCTGCCTCAGCCTCCTGAATAGTTGGGATTACTCCTGAATAGTTGAGATTACAGGCGTGCGCCACCACGCCCAACTAATTTTTATATTTTTAGTAGAGATGGAGTTTCACCATGTTGGTCAGACTGGTCTTGAACTCCTGTCCTTGTGATCCTCCTATCTCAGCCTCCCAAAGTGCTGGGATTACAGGCATGCGCCACCGTGCCCGGCCTTTTGTTTTAAATTTTAACAGTAAAGTGTATTTTGTTATTTGCACTGCTAAAGAGGTGAATAATCATATAAACTAGAGGCCAGTCACCCACCACTCTTGTGGGCTATAAAAGGAGTCTCTCCCTATTTCTTCCATCTCCCTACCCTTGAAATTTTGGATCTCCTGCTTCATTTAACAGGGCAGGTAGCTTCAACATTGATTTGAAGTTCATAATAAAAAGCGCAGACAACATAACCCCTAAATGATAGATGAACAAAAATCTTGGAAGAACATTGGAATAGATCACAGGGAATTGTATTAATTTCTCCCCAGATAGCAAAGCCAATAACTGTGACTAATCTGCTCTTGCTATGATCAAGATAGTCATCACAAACACCATGATGAAAAAAATCCACATGAAGAATCGGTCTATGACTTTCGCCACCTTCTTCCACTCGCTCCCCTTGGAATTGGTGGCCTTGTGGTCTCTGAGGCACTTGGCGATGTACTCGATATTCCTCGTCAGCACGTGGTACTGTGCACAGTAACTCTCGGCCTCCTGAGGGTTCTCACCTTGGCAGCCCAGGTCGTTCTTTAAGCGTTTGTTCATGTCCTTCTTTCTGGAAAGGGCTTTGTTCCTGGCTGTTTCCGGGTTAGACTCTGGGAGTTTGCTGTAAACTTTCGTGAGGCAATCCTGCTCTCTACTGTGGCGCAGGCTAAGGCAGCTTTCACCCACATCATAGACAAACAAGACCCTGGACATGTACTTCAGGATGACCACCCTGGCCCAGTGTGGCACCGGCCGGGCCTCAGCCCCGCAGAAGTGGATATTCATCACCATGATGGTCAAGGCGGTGGAAGCTGTGATCAGGGCCATCGTGGCTATGTAGTATTTACCTGGAAAAACAACAGCAATAACTGAATTTGCTTTAAAACTGTCTTCATACAGCCATGAGTCACTTAACAACAGGGATACATTCTGAGCAATGTATAGTCATTCGGTGATTTTGTTGCTGCGTGAACATCATAGAGTGTATGTATACAAACCTAGATGGCATAGCCCTCCACACACCTAGGCTGTATGGTTTAGCCTGTTGCTTCCAGGCTACAAACCTGTGCAGCATGTTTCTGCATTGAATACCACAGGCAATTGTACACATGATTATCAAACGGTAAGTATTTGTGTATCTAAGCGTGTCTACACATAGAAAAGATAACGTAAAAATTGACATTATGGGCCAGGCACAGTGGCTCAAGTCTGTAATCCCAGCACTTTGGCAAGCAGATCACCTAAGGTCAGGAGTTTGAGACCAGCCTGACCAACATGGAGAAACCTCTGTCTCTACTAAAAATACAAAATTAGCCAGGCATGGCAGTGCATGCTTCTAATTCCAGCTACTCAGGAAGCCGAAGCAGGAGAACTGCTGGAACCTGGGAGGCAGAGGTTGCGAGGAGCCAAGATCACGCCACTGCACTCCAGCCTGGGCATCAAGAGCGAAACTTCGTCTCAAAAAAAAAATTGACATTATAATACTATGGGACCATTGTTGTACACACAGTCTGTCATTTACCAAAGCATTGTTATGCAGCACGTGACTGTATTTGTCTTAAAAAGAAATAAACACCATTATCTCAGGATGCAGAAAGTGAGAGAGAAAAAAAAGAAACAAACACCTTTTTAAAGGAGGTGTTATACGCTGGTGGTGTTTACTAGTATAGATTTTTTTTTTTTTTTTTTTTTTTTTGAGACGGAATCTCACTCTGTCACCCAGGCTGGAGTACAGTGTCGCAATCTCAGCTCACTGCAACCTCCATCCCCTGCATTCAAGCAATTCTCCTGCCTCAGCCTCCCAAGTAGCTGGGATTACAGGCGCCTGCCACCATGCCTGGCTAATTTTTTGTATTTTTAGTAGAGAAGGGGGTTTCGCCATGTTGGCCAGGCTGGTCTTGATCTCCTGACCTCGAGTGATCTGCCCACCTCGGCCTCCCAAAATGCAGATTACAGACGTGAGCCGCCACACCCGGCCATAGCATAGACTTTTGAATCTGACTTCCTGGGTTCGAATCCCAGCTTTGTCACTCCCTAGACTTGCAATCTGTAGCCAGGCATATCATCCTGCTAAGCCTTGATTTCCTGCTCTGTAAAGTGGGTATAATAATAATATCTAACTCGCAGGAATATGAGGAGATGATTAATTGAAATGATACATGTGAAGTTCTTAGCACTGTTCCTGGTCTGAAATTAAAAATCTGGAAATGTTTGCTGAGATCATGAGGTAAAACTTTTTTCTGCATTCAACAAATAAACAATTAATGAACTTGACCTGTTCTCAGAATGGTCTTCAGACCTCATTAATATGGAAGCCAATTGCTACTGGGTAAGAAAGGAGACTGTGTCACTATTAGTCTTCAGAATGTGATTATATAAAGCAAATGTTGATGAAAAAGTGAAATTAAGGAAGGAAACAAGATAAGGCTACAAATTTATGAAATATAGAACAAAAAGCCAAGAAGATGAACAAAAACAAAAGCAAACTTTTGAAAAAAGTAATAAAACTGATAAACCTTTGATAAGACCACTCACAGGATAGAGAGAGAGAAATAAAGGGAAAGAGAGAGAGAAGATGCAAAAGACTTACAAAATAGTACAATATTATAAATAACTGTATAGCCGGGCACAGTGGCTCACACCTGTAATCCCAGTACTTTGGGAGACCGAGGCTGGTGTATCACTTGAGGTCTGGAGTTAGAGAGCAGCCTAGACAACATGGTGAAACCTCGTCTCTACTAAAAATACAAAAAACATAGCTGGGCGCAGTGGCTCACACCTGTAATCCCAGCACTCTGGGAGGCCGAGGTGGGTGGATCACGAGGTCAGGAGTTCAAGACCAGCTTGGCCAAGATGGTGAAACCCCATCTCTATTTAAAAAAAAAAAAAAAGCCAGGTGTGGTGGTGCTTGCCTGTAGTCCCAGCTACTTGGGAGGCTGAGGCAGGAGAATCACTTGAATCCAGGAGGCAGGGGTTGCAGTGAGTCGAGATCACGCCACTGCACTCCAGCCTGGGCAACAGAGTTAGACTGTGTCTCAAAAAATAAAAATAATAAAAATAGCTGTATAATAACATATTTCATAATCTAGATGAGACTGCTGGAAAAAATATAAGATGTCAAAATTAGTGCAAGAATAAAGAACATTTTAATAGAAATGGGAATCAATCAAATACCAACTCCCTACCAAAGGCTGTAGGCCCAAGAAGAATCTATAGGTAAGCCTTATCAAACTTTCAAGGAACAAATAATTTCCATTTTATGCAACTTGTTCCAGAAATAGAAAAGGAGGGGAAACTGCCCAGTTCATTTTGTAAAGTCAATTTGTCCTTGGTTCTAAAAAGGAAATATTAAAGCCATTTCACTAATAGACATATTTGAGAAAGTTCTACAAAATACGAGCTAACTAAATCCAACAGTGTCTTCAAGGATAATGTATCATGAGAAAGGAGTTTGGTCGAGTTGTACAAAAAAGTTCAACATCAGAAAACTTATTGATGTAATTCATGACATTGATGAGTAAAAGAGAAAACACATGATTATCTTAACAGATGAAGACAAAGTATTTGATAATGTTTATCATCTGTTTATTATTTGTCAAAAACTCTGAGTTAACTAAAAATATATGAGGCCTTTCTTAATATGGTGAAGGCCATGGGCCAGAAACCTATATCAAAGGCTACATTTGATGCAGAAAAGTTAAGCATATTTCTATAATATCATGAGCACACTCCATAGGTGCTATGAATAACAAATTATAATTGTTAAATAAATGTTCTCAAAATCTGTGTGCACCTTTTCTAAAAAGATAAATATCAGCTAGTCATGGTGGCTCACACCTGCAATCCCAGCACTTTGGGAGGCCGAGGTGGGAGGATCACTTGAGCCCAGGAGTTCAAGACCAGCCTAGTCAGTATAATGAGACCCTGTCTTTTTTCCATTTTTTTTTCTGAGATAAAGTCTCGCTCTGTTGCCAACAGAGATTGGAGTGCAGTGGTGTGATCTTGGCTCACTGCAATCTTCACCGCCCGGATTCAAGTGATTCTCCTGCCTCAGCTTCCTGAGTAGCTGAGATTACAGACATGCACTGCAATGCCCAGCTAATTTTTTTTATAGAGACAAGGTCTCACCGTGTTGGCCAGGCTAGGCTCAAACTCCTGACCTCAGGTGATCTGCCTGCCTCGGCCTCCCAAAGTGCTGGGATTACAGGCATGAGCTATCATGCCTGGCCTTCATTTTTAAATAATAAAAATAAAATAAAATTTAAAAATACAAATTTAATCTAATTTTTAAAAGATAAATTTCATATTACTATAGAAACAGAACAAGCAACTCCTGTGAGACATGTCACTTTAGAAATTGTGCCAGCTTGCTATATAATGTTACTGCCCAAGAAGTGAATGGGACCAGCCAATGATCCTTCCTCAAACAGGCTATGATTGGACGTCAGCGCTGTCAATCATTTCTGCCTCAGGTGAGCTAATAATATCCCAATACATCGCCTTCTTTTTATTTGAGGGGAAAAAGCCTTCTGTGTCTAATTCTGAAAAAGAGGGGCGTGTGTGTGTGTGTGTGTGTGTGTGTGTGTGTGTGTGTGTGTGTGTGTATTTTGCAAGGAGAGACATAAAAAGGAAGAAATCTCCAAATGGAGAAGCCACTGTAGTATTGTCTGAATATTGTGTAACTGGACTCAGTAAAGAGTAAAAGGGCAAGGCAACATCCTTGATATTATTAGACTCTAAGTTCCTTGGTGTTCTAAAACTTCTCCTTATTGCTTACTTTAAAGAATTCAAACTTAGATCTAGCTTGATTCTGGTGAGCATCTGTTACAACAGCAAGTCCTTGAGATGGAGGTGTTGGATCTCGAGAGTATCCTTGAAAACAAGAAGTATGTGTTTTTGTTTTGTTTTCTTTTGTTTTTTCGAGACGGAGTTTCATTCCTGTTGCCCAGGCTGGAGTGCAGTGGTGCAATCTCAGCTCGCCACAACCTCCACCTCCTTGGATCAAGCGCTTCTCCTCCCTCAGCCTCCCGTGTAGCTGGGATGACAGGCATGCGCCAGCACACCCAGCTAGTTTTGTATTTTTAGTAGAGACGGGGTTTCTCCAGATGGGTCAGGCTGGTCTTGAATTCCTGACCTCAGGTAATCTGCCCACCTCAGGCTCTCAAAGTGCTGGGATTACAGGCTTGAGCCACTGTGCCCAGCCAGAAGTATGTGTTAGAGGGGATAGGAGAGCCCTCAGAACAAGCGAGGTAAGGACAGGGGAGGCAGGGGCGGTACCCTCAGTCTGCACACCAACCCTTGGAGGGACATTTCATTATTGCTGATTTTTGAAAACGTGGTCTGCTTTGAAGTCACCTCAGATTCCCAAATCTTGGCTGAGTTGCTAAATCAAACTCTCTGGGTATAGGAACCTGTATTTTAATAAGCTCTCTCCCACTGCTATTATACTCAGTGAAGTTGAGATTTTTCTAGTAAGGGTAGACATCAGGCTTAAAAAGCAATCTTTCTACTGTGTTTGCCGCTCTTCCCTAGAAGAAAACCCTTGTCATGTGAAATGATAACAATAGTGACTGTTTACTCAGTACTTACCATATGCCAGGTGCACAGTAAGCAATGACACAGAAGGAAGCAATCACACAAATTTTGCAGATGATGAAGCAGAGATGAAGAGAACAAGTAGCTTGTCTAAGTTTGATCAAGAAGTGAACAGTGAAGTCAGCATTCAAATGCAGGTTTCTTTGATTTGAAAATCAGGTCTTAACCTCTGGGTCAGTGGACTTCAGACTTAAACAGAAAATGCATCAGAATCACGCAGAAGACTTGTTAAAACAGGATGCCAGAGCCTTATCTCCAGAATGTCTAATTCAGTAGGCTTAGGGTGGGCCCTGAGATTTGGGGTTTCTAAAAGTTCCCAGGTGGGCCAGGCACGGTGACTCATGCTTATAATCCCACCACCTTGGGAGGCCGGGGTGGGTGGATCACGAGGTCGTGGATCACGAGGTCATGGCTCAGCCTGGCCAAGACGGTGAAAACCCGTCTCTACTAAAAATACAAAAATTAGTCAGGCATGGTGGTGCATGCCTGTAGTCCCAGCTACTCAGGAGGCTGAGGCAGGGAATTTCTTGAACCCAGGAGGCAGAGGTTGCAGTGAGCCAAGATTGTGCCACTGCACTCTGGCCTGGGTGATAGAGCAAGACTCTGCCTCCAAAAAAAAAAAAAAAAAAAAAAAAAAAAAAACCATCAGAGTCTCTATCTGTCAGATTAACAAAAGAAAGTTTCCAGGTGATACTGATGTTGTGCATCTGGGGACCATCACTTTGAGAACCACTGCTCTAAAGTATAACTCTTTCATTGCTCTTTTGTGTAAACCCAGTGACTGTAAAACCAGTTTTGATTCCAACAGCCTTATCTATATTGAAAGATGCCAACTGTAACCACCAGAGGAGTTTGAGACAGTCTGGATTGAGTCTGAAATTGGCTCCATTGTTTCAAGTTTAAAGGCACACACACAACCTTAAAGACAAGATCCCAGGCACTACAAAGCTGGGCTCGTAGTGGAAAACACTTGAACTCACCTATCAGAGGGACATTTTCTGAGGCTGGCATAATTTCTGCCACCATTAGCTGAAATACAGTCATGGCCAACAGGATGGTCACTCCTAGGGAGACCTTTTCTCCAGAGGCTGCTGGGAGATAAAAACTCAAAGGAGCCAGAAAAGATATGAGGACACATGGTATGAGGAGGTTGACGATATAGAACGAGGACCTTCTCTTCAGAAGGAGGGTGAATGTGACATCTGGGTAAGGCTCAGAGCAGCAGCCATAGGATATCACATTCTTCACAGCAGGCATGCCGTGGACCTCCCATTCCACATCTTCAACGAAGTCAGAGAGATCTCCGCTGTCCAGGGCATTGAATATGTCCACCTGATTGCCATTGTAGGTCCAGGAACCAAAAGTCAGGTTGCACTGCTGGTTGTCAAAAGGGAAGTAGGTGACATCCACCACACAGGAGCTTCTGGTGATGGCCGGTGAGTCCCATGTGATCAGCCCATCATACCGCAGGACCACATTGGTGTTCACAGGCTCTGAAGATTCATCATCAGCCCTGGAGGTCAGATGAGGAAAATGAAAGCCACATGCTAGAACAACTTGCCACCATCCTTACCCAGACAGTTCACTGTACCCGTCACTTCAGTGTTTTGACAATGGACCGCCATTTTCCCTGTCATTGTGGCTCAGGAGTCTGGAATCAACTTGAATTTGCCCTTCTCCTCCATCTCCTGTAACTAGTCAGGGCTGAGTTCTCCTGAATTCTTCCTTGAAAGCATCTCTGCTCTCTATCCGTTCCTGTCCATTCCCAATGCCACTGTCTTGGTCCCCGTGTAATGATTTGAACACGCAGACAAAAAGTAAGTCTGTCGATACTAAAATATGCTTACTTGATTTGTTAACTTTAGGCACTAGAATATTAAAAACAGCTTTGTATTGATATTATAAAAGCTGTACATGTTTATTTGTAACATTTGGAAAACTCAGAGGATAAAAGTTGTTCACCCATAACTTTAGAGGAAGTCACTTATTCCAGATATATCTTCTTTTGCTTTATCAATAGTTATGCCTTGTGTTTTGGGGTACAGAATTTCTATTTTTCTCTAGGAACTCTTTCTCTATTGCCATTGCAAGGCAGAGGAAATGTTGGTCAAGGTGCCCCAGTGCCCCTGGCTAAAGGCTGGCTGGGTGACCCAGGCTTGGTCCAACAGATTCACACTCTCCAGAGTTTAGATTTTTTTTTTTTTTAAGACCAAGTCTCACTCTGTCACCAGGCTGGAGTGCAGTGGCATGATCTCGGCTCACTGAAATCTCTGCCTCCCGAGTTCAACCCATTCTCCTGCCTCAACCTCCCGAGTAGCTGGGACTACAGATGCACACCACCATACTCAGCTAATTTTTAGTAGAGACTGTGTTTCACCATGTTGGCCTGGATGATCTCGATCTCTTGACCTCGTGATCCACCCACCTTGGCCTTCCAAAGTGCTGGGATTACAGGTGTGAGCCACCACAACTGGCCGAGTTTAGACCTTAAGCAGAGTGATCCAGAGACCAAAAGCATCGCCCTAGTGATGGCTCCCTAGTCAGAAAATCAGACAGTCCCCACTGCCTTGAACACTAGAGCAGCCTTGCTTCTTTCCTTTCCGAGGGCTGGTCGTTTACTTTTTCCTTTAATTCAATGAGATGTACCACATCCTTCTAACAAATTCCTGTTTCACAAGGTTGCCAAAGTCAGTTTCTGATGCTTACAACCAAAGAGTCTTAATTGGTACATTTCTGTTAACATTTGGATGCATATTTTTGCAGTCTGCCTTACAATTTTTTCCACGCAAAATGTATTTTGGCTAAATATAATGTAGTATTCTGGATTGGATCCTGGAACAGAAAAAGTACATTCACGGAAAAACTGGTGAAATCTGAATAAAGTAGTTTAGTCAATAACATTGTATTAATTCTAGTAAGTGTATTATGGTTATGTAAGATGTAACATTGAGGGAAACTGGGTGAAGGGTATAAGGGAATTCTGCACTATCTTTGCAACTTTTCTATAAATCTAAAATTATCCCCAAATTTAAAGATACCTTGCAAAAAAGGGAAAAAAAGATGAGACAAAATGTTTTAAAATACATGGTCATCTGTTCATACTCTTCTACAACATTATTTTCGTTTCTAAACAGCATTCTATTATATTCCACTATATATTTTTTTACACCATACACCATATTTATTTAATACACCATAGTTATTTGTTACACCATTGTTAACACCATCATTGATACAACATAGTTATTTAATCAATCTACTGAGGCTTGACATTATGGTTGGTTCCAGATTTTATATTTATAAGCAATGCTGCAGTGAACATCACTGTAGCTAAGTCTTTGCATTTATCCACTGACTCTTTCCTTAGGTTAAATTGCTGAAAAAGGATGTGCTGGGTCAGAACACGCATGTTTTTGAGGGAGGTGAGGAATAAAAAACTACATATTGTATACAATGCACACCCCTCGGGTGACAAGCACACTAAAATCTCAGATTTCACCACTGTACAATTCACCCATGTAACTAAAAATCACTTGTACCTCAAAAGCTATTAAAATAAAAAATATATTGGCTGGGTATGGTGGCTCACACCTGTAATCCTAGCACTTTGGGACGCCAAGGAGTGCAGATCACTTGAGTCCAGGAGTTCGAGACCTGCCTGGCTGACATGGCGAAACCCCATCTCTACTAAAAAAATACAAAAATTAGCCAGGCCTGGTGGCGCACACCTGTAGTCCTGGCTACACTGGAGGTTGAGGCAAGAGAATCGCTTGAACTCGGGAGGTGGAGGTTGGAGTGAGCCGAGATCATACCACTGCACTCCAGCGTGGGTGACAGAGTGAGACTCCATGTCAACAACAAAAATAAATTAATTAATTAAATAAAATTATATATATTTAAAGAACAGACATGTTTTTAAGGTTTTTATTTTTTACACTCATTAGAAATTAGGTGCCACAACATTAACTGTAATGGTCTGATTGAATTCACTCTATGCCCGAGAGGATCTTTAATGTGAGTGTTAGTGGAGTTTTTGAAAATGCCTGAACGACCCCGTGTAAGAGTGAGAAATGTGTAGTTAGCTAGCTGAGAAGTGAGAACTACATGTGAATTGAGAACACTGCTCACCCATCCTACTTCCTTGGTGCAAAAGGAGAGATCTGGAGATCAGAGAGACTCTGGAGCTACAACAATTGCCCTGGGCAGGGTCCCTGTAGGAAATAAATGGCCTACTCAAATGAGATAAGCTGAGGAGAGTTTAAGAAAGGGGGTGTTCACAAAGGTATGGATAGGAAGCAGAGAAACCATTCCTGGACGTGAAGAGGTGAGGAGAAAGTGCAATTACCAGAACCTGGAAAGAAAGATTTGCATGAAGAGGGTCACCAAGAGAGGAGTAATGACTTTCTGTCAGGGGACACACCCAGCTCACAGGAAGAGAGCAAGGGAATACACACCCTAACCTCACTCTCTCTTCTCCCTACCATTGCCCACTGGTGCTCCACATTGGCCAAACCCAACCCCGAGCCGAAGGGTAACGGAACCCACTGACCAAACATCACCCCAGCTACTTTGGGATAGGTTGTTTTTGGTTCTGTTTTTTTTCTGTTTGTTTGTTTCATTTTGCTTTTTTGAGACAGTTTTGCTCTTGTTCCCATGGCTGGAGTGCAGTGGTGCGATCTTGGCTCACTGCAACCTCCACCTCACAGGTTCAAGCCATTCTCCTGCCTCAGCCTCCTGAGAGGCTGGGATTACAGACATGCACCATCACACCTAATTTTTGTATTTTTAGTAGAAACAGTGTTTCACCATTTTTACCAGGCTGATCTCGAACTCCTGACCTCAGGTAATCTGCCTGTCTCGGCCTCCCGAAGTGCTGAGATCACAGGTGTGAGCCACCATGCCCAGCCTGGAGTAGTTTAAATACATTATATTAAAAAATATATATATTTTTTGGCCAGGCGCAGTGACTCATACCTGTAATCCCAGCACTTTGGGAGGCTGAGGTGGGTGGATCACCTAAGGTCGGGAGTTTGAGACCACCTGACCAAAATGGAGAAACCCCGTCTCTACTAAAAATACAAAATTAGCCAAGTGTGGTGGTGTGCACCTGTAATCCCAGCTACTTGAGAGGCTGAGGCAAAAGAATCGCTTGAAACCAGGAGGCGACGGCTGTAGTGAGCCGAGATCACACCATTACACTCCAGCCTGGATAACAAGAGCAAAACTCCATCTCCAAAAATAAAAAATAATTTTAAAATTAAAAAAAAATTTTTTCTGTAGAGACAATGTCTCGCTATCTTGCTAAGGCTGGTCTTGAGCTCCTGGCCTCATACGATCCTCCTGCCTTGGCCTCCCAAAGTGCTGAGATTACAGGTATGGCCACTGTGCCCAGTCAAAACATTATTATTTAATCACTTCATGACCAATATCTTATTGTTTATCTCTCTGTTTTTTTTTTTTATCATAACACTGCTCAAAACTTCCTGTGGCCCACACAATACTTCTACACCTCCTCAGTTTAGTGTTCTAGCTATTCCATGATCTATTCGCACCTCACTTTCCAGCTGTGTGCCTCTGCTGGCCTCCTTCACTCCCACCCCACTAATCAAGGCTGGAACCCCAACAAAGCCTGTGAGTTTCTCTTCCCAAACTCTTTCCTCAACCCATAATAGGCCCCTTTTCAGCAATCTAACACACCCTTCAAGACTCTGCTCAAAACCCACCTCCTCTATGAAGCCTCCCCTGCCTCTCCAGCCAGATAGCTTTCCATTCTTGAAGGGCCACAGCACTTGATTCTGTGTTATAAGGAACCTGCATTTTTACCTTGCATTATACTTTGTACATACATAGCTTATTAGACTGTGCCTTGAAGTCGGAGACTGGGTCTTAAAATTCTTATTTACTTCTCATAAAAATATCCTGGAGATTTGAGTTCAGAACTCAATTCAGGTTTCATAACCTTAGGTGGGTTATATCTGTCACTCACCTGTAAAAGTGGGCATTATAATACCTTAAGGCTTCTTTTAAATTTTTATATTAAACAAATAACTATGTATGTTAATTTCCATTGCTGCTGTAGCAAACTACCACAAACCTAATGTGTTTTTTTTCTTTGAGACAGTCTTGCTCTGTTGCTCAGGCTAAAGTTCAGTGGCAAGATCTCAGCTCACTACAGCCTCCGCCTCCTGGGTTCCAGTGATTCTCCTGCCTCAGCCTCCCAAGTAGCTGGGATTATAGGCACACGCCACCACACCCGGCTAATTTTTGTATTTTCAGTAGAGATGGGGTTTCACCTTGTTGGTCAAGCTGGTTTTGAACTCCTGACCTCAAGTAATCCACCCACCTCAGCCTCCCAAAGTGCTGGGATTACAGGCGTGAGCCACCGTGCCCGGCCAATTTATTTGTATTTTTTGTAGAGACAAGCTCTCACTATGTTGGCCAGGCTGGTCTCAAACTCCTGACCTCAAGTGATCCACCCACCTCGGCCCACAAAGTGCTGGGATTACAGGCATAAGTCACCGCGCCCAACCCCTAATGTCTTAAAACAACACAAATTTAGCATCTTAATGATTCTAGAGGTCAGAGATCCTAAAATCAACATGTAGTAGGGCTGCATTCCTTCTGGAGGTTCTAGGGGAAGATCTATTGCCTTTCCTTTTCCATCTTCTCGAAGCCACCTGCATCCCTTGGCTCAGGGCCCCTTCTTTGCATCACTACCCTCTGCTTCCTTTATGGCATCGCCTAATCTGACTGTCCCATCTCCCTCTTATAAGGACACTTATGTTTACATTAGGCCCAACAGGATAATCTCTCCCATTCAAATCTTTAATTCAATCATACCTGCAAAGCCTTTTTTTTGCCATGTAAGATAACGTCTTCACAAGTCTTGGGGATTAGGATGTGGACATCTTTTTAGGGGGGCATTATTCTGTCTACAACACTTTGTAAAACCCCAACTCCATGCAGACACATAGTAAGTGGCCAGTATGTATTAATTTCTTCCCCTTCCTTCTGTTTCTGTGTTTCGTGTTCTCAACTAAACTATGAAAAAATATAAGCTGGGGCAAAATGTAAGCTGGAGGTCAGGAAGGCACGTGTAATAATATAACCCTCACAGAATATTTAAATTGCTTTCCTCTTACCCTCCCTTTCCTCAGCCATTCAGTGGCCTTCGAGTAGTGATACAGTTTGGCTGTGTCCCCACCCAAATCTCATCTTGAAGTGTAGCTCCCCATAATTCTCACATGTTGTGGGAGGGACATGGTGAGAGGTAATCGAACCATGGGGGCAGGTTTGCCATGCTGTTCTTGTGATAGTGAATAAGTCTCACGAGATCTGATGGTTTTATACAGGGGAGTTCCCCTGCATATGCTCTCTTGCCTGCCGCCATGTAAGACATGACCTCGCTCCTCATTCACCTTCAGCCATGATTGTGAGGGCTTCCCAGCCATGTGAACTGTGAGTCCATTAAACCTCTTTTCTTTTTAAATTACCCAATCATGGGTATGTCTTTATTAGCAACAAGAGAACAGACCAATAGAGGCAGCCCCCTCTCCTCTTCTGTATCTGATCAAAGACTGAACTAACTTTAGTTGTTTTGCAATTGAGCAAAAATGCCTTTCCCAGTGTTGGCTGTAAGAAGCCCACTCCTGGGAACTGGGGAGGAGCAAGCTGATGAATGAGGGAGCAGGGAGAACTGACCAGTGTTCTCAGTCCCCGGAGTGCCTGGACCCTCAGTGTAGACTTGTCTGTTTACTCAGTCCTAGGATTCCTTCCTTCTTCTAGCTCCAACATCTCTGCCTTTCACATATTCACTTTTCCTTCCTTCCCATATTAAAAATCAGTTGCCCCCTCTCTCTCACTGCTAACTTCCCTTCCAGTCCTGTGAGTCCTGTCCTCCATGCCTCCTTCAGGATCTTGCCTCCCTTGGCCCCTCTCCTTCTCTCTGGCCCCTCTAGTCACTTTCCCACTCTGTTCACAAGTCTCTCCTGCCAAACTTTTTTTCTCCCCAGCACTTCTTTCTCTCTCATCTCCTTCCACGCACTGCTTTCAAAAGTAACTGATACCTGCTGTTGTCCCGTTTCCTCTTGCTTTTATTTCTTGACTCCTGCATTTTGACGTCTTTCCGACAAGTACAACTAAGGAAATCTCAAGACTTCTCCTAAGTCTTCATCTTCTTCAACTCTTCCCAAACACTGGGATTATGGATGTTCCTAGACATCCTCTCTTCCCTTGGTTTTTATTACATGACTCTCTCAGTTCTCCTTCTACCTCTTTAACCACGAATTCTAAGTTTCCCCTGTAAATTCCTTAAATGTAGAGATTTTTTTCAATTTTATCCTCAGCCATTTTCTTTCCTTCCATGAGTAGTTTTTTTTTTTTTCTTTTCTTTTTTTGAGATGGATTCTCACCCTGTCATCCAGGCTGGAGTACAATGGCATGATCTCGGCTCATTGCAACCTCTGCTTCCTGGGTTCAAATGATTCTCCTGCCTCAGCTTCCCAAGTAGTTGGGATTATAGGCACTCGCCACCATGCCTAGCTAATTTTTGTATTTTTAGTAGAGACAGGGTTTCACCACGTTGCCCAGGCTGGTCTTGAACTCCTGATCTCGTGATCTGCCTGCCTCGACCTCTCAAAGTGCTGGGATTACAGATGTGAGTCACTGCGCCCAGCTCCATGAGTTGTTCTATGGGACTTTGAGGACTTTTGGCAACTCTATTAGCCCTGACAAATTTCTCCAAGTTTCAGATTTGCCTTTGCAATCTCATTATTGGACATTTCCGTGGGGATGTTTCTTTAGTTCCCCAAACTAAACATCAAATTCATCCTCTTTTTTTCCAAAACGATTTCTCCTCCCCCTCCTTTATTTCCAGTCTCATCTGGAAGTCTTGCCATTCTCTAAATCATCTTATATCACTAAACATAGCTATATAAGCTGGCCTTAAAGCTAAATTCTAGACAAATTCTTCTGAATATAATAGGGCACCCAGTTCCTCACTAGGTCTAAAAGCCAACCATTAAAACTGCTCATTAAAATCCAACCACTGGGGCCAGGCATGGTGGCTCATGCCTGTAATCCCAGCACTTTGGGAAGCCAAGGCAGAAGGATTGCTTGAGCCCAGGAATTCAAGACCAGCCTGAGCAATATAGTGAGACCTCATCTCTATAAAAAAATTTTTTTAATTAGCTGAGTGTGGTAATGCACACCTGTAGTCCCAGCTACTCAAGAGACTGAAGTGAGAAGATCACTTTGTTACCCATGAAGGGTCTCAACTACAAGTTGTCCATGTTCTTGGCAATCTGAACAAAGAATTGGACAAAATGCACAAATAAAGCAATGAAAGTACAGCACAATGAAAGAAGCAATAAAAGCTTAGATTTATTGAAATGACACTACACTCCATGGAGTGGGTGTGGGCTCCAGTGAGCGGCCCAAGAGCACTGATTACAAAATCTTCTGGGGTTCTAGTACCCTTTAGAGGTTTCCCATTGGTTACACACTATGTAAATGAAGACTTGGCCCACAACTAATTGGAGGCTGAAGTGAAGTTACACCCTATGCAAATGAAGATGTGACCTACAATCAATCAGAGACTGAAGTGAAGTTACACCCTGTGCAAATGAAGACTTGGTCTGTGACCAATCCGAAGCTGAAGTGAAGGCTCCCTGTCTCCAGACCCTACTGAAGAGAATACTGCCTCAACTTGAGCCCAGGAGGTCAAGGCTGTAGTAAGCTACAATTGCACCACTGCACTCTAGTCTGGGTGACAGAGCAAAACCCTGTCTTAAAAAAATAAATAAATAAAACCTGACCACAAAAAATCCATAATGAATTCAAATTTAAAATTTCTGTAATCTGTTTTTTAACTAATCTAAAAACATCAGAAATCCTTGTAGCCTCTTATGCCAGCCACTATACTAACCATATACTAATACTAAACATTCCCATCAGAACTTTGAGCCCCAATTCATTTATTTCTCCACTGATTTACCAAAAGAGCCAGTATCTACTTGAACTATTATAGTGCTACAGAGCTCACTATTTCTTGGGACAATTCATTGCCAAAATTATTAGAAAAATGTTCTGGTTTTTTTTTTGTTGTTTGTTTCGTTTTTGTTTTTTGGGGGAGAGCTTATCTTCCCTTCGGCTTCTACTGACTATCTTCGGTTTTGTCCTCTGGAGCAGTGTTCTCTTTTCTCTACCTTACTTTCTCTCTGATTGCCTAAGGTAACCATCAAGTCTTCAAGGTCTTCTTCCCTCTTCTAAACTAAGCATCAGCAAATTCAACTATTCTCCTGTGAAGTGGCTTCCAGGGGTATCTCCTTCCTGATCACTCCCTAACCAGTCTGGCTCCATGGATGTAGGCACCAACGGTGACTCTACATGCTAAGCATCTTCCTGCCTGAAGTGTCTTTAACACACTGGACTGACTCACTTACCCACTGCCCCTATTTCTCTTTCTCATCACAGCTCAGGAAGCCCATTGTGTTATCTGTGATGCTCTGTACTTGCTTCTAAGAAGCAGTGATATTGTATCTGGCATCGGAAGATTCTACAAAGTCAGGGATTCAGCTAGATGGACTGAGCTCAGGGAAATAGCCATGAGTAGGGGCCCTTCTTTGCCTGATCCTGTCATACTCTTCCATTTTCATTTCAGTTTGCTAAAGGCATGAAGATGTCATCCAACCATAGTTCCATTTAGAGGTTCCTCTATGCAGCAAAACTCTGAGAAGTTTTACTGAGAAGGAGAAGGCAAAGAAGAAGAGAGGAGCAGAAACAGAATGGTCCATGAGTGACAAGAGCACAGAGAGAACTGAAGAGTCAACCAGAGGGGAGAAAAAAAAAAAAGATGATTAATCAGTATGGTGAAAGGCTCTGTGTAAAGGGGTGGAGAACAAAATTCACACATCTCAAGGCCAATGACAGGGGAGTGGGGAAGGGAGAATGAGGACAGAACCCACCAAAGCCACAATGGGCTTATGTGAGCCCATAAACACATAACTGGCTTCTCTAATATGGGAGGAGTGGGGTCAGCTTAACTTAGGGTGCCTTGTAAGCTTGCAAAGAAGCATTTCAGAAAGAGCAGGTCACTGCCTCAGCCAATCAAAACAGGAGGGAGAGGAGGACCACCATTCTGTTTGTGGTTTGGAGAGAATTGTTAGAATTTCAGAATGCTGGCCAGGTGCGGCGGCTCGTGCCTGTAATCCCAGCACTTTGGGAGGCTGAGCTGGGTGGATTGCGTGAGCCCAGGAGTTTGAAACCAGCTTGGGCAACATGATGAAACCTTGTCTTTACTAAAAAATTTTTTTAAAAATTAGCTGGGCATGGTGGCATGCACCTGTAGTCCCAGCTACTCAGGAGGCTGAGGTGGGAGAATAACCAGAGCCAGGAAGTCAAGGCTGTAGTGAGCCATGATCACACCACTGCACTCCAGCGTGGGGCGACAGGAGTGAGACTCTGTCTAACAACAACAACAAAAACTTACAGAATGCTATAAGAGCTCATTGGAGTCAATGAAATTATCTTTCTTTTTCTTTTTTTTGAGACAGAGTCTCACGCTTGTCACCCAGGCTGGAGTGCAGTGACACAATCTCAGCTCACTGCAACCCCTGCCTCCTGGGTTTAAGTGATTCTTCTGCCTCAGTCTCCCAATAGCTGGGATTACAGGCACCGCCATCACACCCAGCTAATTTTTATATTTTTATTAGAGATGGGTTTCACCATATTGGCCAGGCTGGTCTCAAACTCCTGACCTCAGGTGATTCACCTGCCTTGGCCTCCCAAAGTTATGGGATTATAGGCGTGAGCCCCCATGCCTGGTCTGTGTCAATAAAATTATCAGATATTACTCTCTTGCACTCCGTGGACGAGAGAGTGGTAATGGACAATGTGGCTTATTTTTGTGCTCTGTATGTGTGTGTGTGTGTGTGAGAGAGAGAGAGAGAGAGAGAGAGAACACAGGGAAGGGGGTAAACTGGAGGAATAAAGACCCATACTTGAATGTTATTTCCCTTGGGAAGGGATACAAATGATTCCTCTGGCCCCTCAGGGTGGGGAACAGACAGAAATGGCTGTGATTCCAGAGGTCATGAGCCTTAGATGAGCTCTCTGAGTAAGGAATGAGACTGAGACTAAAATCCAGGCTGCAACTCACCCGTGTTGCTTCCTTAAGGAGATCCATGCCCACTGGAAGCCTCCTCCCAGGGGAGACCCTTGAGGTGCCCCTCACTCACATGGTTCTGAGCCACAGAGGAACCTTTGACACTCCACGGAAACTTGGGTTCCAGAATAAAAAGAAAGAGAAGCTCCTTCGACAGCAGGTGGAGCCACTGAGCTCGAACTGTGACCAGAGATCTGTTTTTTGTTTTTGTTTTTTTGTTTTGAGATGGAGTCTTGCTCTGTCGCCCAGGCTGGAGTGCAATGGCACACACTCGGCTCACGGCGACCTCCGCCTCCCAGGTTCAGGTAACTCTCCTGCCTCAGCCTCCCGAGTGGCTGGGACTACAGGCCCAGGGCACCACGCCCAGCTAATTTTTGTATTTATAGTAGAGACGGGGTTTCACCACTTTGGTCAGGCTGGTCTCTGACCTCAGGTGATCTGCTTGCCTCGGCTTCCCAAAGTGCTGGGATTATAGATGCGAGCCACTGCGCCCAGCAGAGATCTGTTTGTTTTTTTTTTTTTTCTCAAACTGCAGCCCATGGGCCTGCAGAGCCCACATCTTCTGGAGCTTGTAGAAATGCAGAATCACAGGCCCGCTGCACACCTGTGGAATCAGAATCTGCATTTTAACAAGCTCCCTGGGCAATTCATATGCACCTTACAGCTTGCGACACATAAAACTTACCTATCCATTATACAAGGCCCCTTGCTCTGAGACCAGGAAAAGGTCACTTTGCATCCTATTAATTGGTTCATCCTCCACTCCACACAGAGCCCCAGATCCACAGGTCAGTTTCTAGATGGCCCATTCCAATTTATTTATTGATACATGATCTTGGATGGTGAGTGTCACTGTTATGGGTTGACTGCTGTCCCTGAAAAATTTCACATATTGAAGTCTTAGCCCTCAACACTCAGGATGGGACTTGTTTTGCGAATAGCATCCTGGAAGATGTAATTAGTTAGGTTAAGATGAAGTCACGCTGGAGTAGGGTGGGCACCTAATCCTACTGGGAATTTGGACACAGGGAACACACAGGAGAATGCCATGTGAGGATGGAGACAGAGATCAGAGTGATGCTTCCACAAATCTAGGAAAACCAAAGACTGCCAGCAAACCACCATTAGCTAGAAGAGAGGCCTGGAACAGATCCTTCCTCACAGCCCTCAGAGGAAACCACACTGTCAACACCTGCATCGCAGACTTCTAATCGCCAGAACTGGGAGATGACATGTTTCTGTTAAGTCACCTAGTTTGTGCTACTCTGCTATGGCAAAGTTAGCCCTAGCAAACTAATGCAGCTTCCACTTTCTCACCTGCAAAGGGGGAATGTAGATTGATGGTTTCCTTCCAGCTTTAAGCTTTTATGACATATTATTTCCTGATCTAGTTCTATGACCATTATTTCAGGAGTCCTAGGAACATGGATTAATATTTAATTTCATGCATGTTTTAAACATTCCCTTTTCATCATGTTTGTTTGTTTGTTTGTTTGCAATGGAGTCTTGCTCTGTCACCCAGCCTGGAGTGCAGTGGCATGATCTCAGCTCACTGCAACCTCCGCCTCCCAGGTTCAAGCGATTCTCCTGCCTCAGTCTCCCAAATAGCTGGGATTATAGGCACCTGCCACCACACCCAGCTAATATTTGTATCTTTAGTAGAGACAGAGTTTCACTATCTTGGCTAGGCTGGTCTTGAATTCCTGACCTCATGATCTTCCCACCTTGGCCTTCCAAAGTGTTGGCATTACAAGCATGAGCCACCGCGCTGGCCTCATTATGTTGAAATTCTATGAAATCAACAAGTTCACGTCTGAAAAGCATGTATTCTGAGCTGCACTTACTTGTTATATAAGACGATGTCCGGCCTCCACACGAGGTCACTGGGGATCCTGATGGAGTCTAGGCCATCGTACTGATCTCGGTCCCAGGTGAGATAGGCATCATGCCAGATTTGGCGGATCCACAAATAGGCGGTCAGAATTTGGTTTCTTTCATCCTACGCAATGAATCCAGATGTAACTTTACCTAGCAGACACTTGATATGTCTTCCATTGATAGGACACTTGTTCTTAACAATAGGAATTTCACAAACACATGTCTATTTTTAATAAGTAAGTGAGAGCTTTTTTATTCTATCCCCTTGATTGACTACCAAGATCATTTTTTTTTTCCTCTTAGATTTAGTGTTCAGAATGTGAAGTGGACAAATATTTAAGTCTTCATATCTTTGCATGGATCAACTGCCCATATTTCCTGAAAACTGATCAATGAATGACATACTTGAAAGCAAAAATCAGGGAATAACAATGTGCAGAAGAAAAATCTTTCAAGTTTCATAACATTGTGTAATTAAACATATAGAAGCACTAATAAGCTATGTCATCTTCAAACACTACCTTTTGGCAGGGCGCAGTGGCTCACACCTGTAATCCTAGCACTTTGGGAGGCCGAGGTGGGTGGATCAGCTGAGGTCAGGAGTTCAAGACCAGCCTGGCCATCGTGGTGATACCCCATCTTTAAAAACAACAACAACAACAACAAAAACAAAAACAAAAAAAGCTACCTTTTTTTAAAAATTAAGATTAAATTCACATTACAACTCACCATTTTAATCATTTTAGAAGGGGACAATGCAGTGGCTTCCAATATACTCACAATGCTGTGCAACCATCACTACTGCCTAATTCAAGAACATTTTCTCCCCCACAAAGAAACCCCAACATCATTAAGAACTTACTGGCCTTGCTCGCTTCGGCAGCACATATACTAAAATTGGAACAATACAGAGATTAGCATGGCCCCTGCGCTAGGATGACATGCAAATTAGTGAAGCGTTCCATGTTTTTTTAAACAACTTATAAAATAAAATAAAAAATTAAAAAAAAAAGAACGTACTGGCCATTTTCCCTTTCTTCGCTGCAGACCCTAGCAACTTCTACGCTGTTTTCTGTCTCTACGGATTTACCCATTTTGGACATTTCATATAAATGACAGCATATAGTACGTAACCCCACCTTTCTTTACATTATCTAAGACTGTTACAGTTAATGACCAGGATTAGGTAACACTTGATGAAATTAACTACTTTTGTAGAAAGCATCCTTATCCCGGCATTCTCTTCTCCCACCAGTTTGCATACGGAGCTGTCATTCCCTCTCAAATTCCCTGTTAAGACATCCTCTTCAGAAAGCATGGTTGTTTATCCTCTAAGAATCATTTCAAAGCACCATATGTTACTCACCATATCCTTAATCTGAGAGAGCGTAATCTGCAGCGTGACATTCAAGACTTTATCTGTATCTTCCACTGGACGCAGAGCATTGGAATAATCTTCAAAAAGGTCATTAAACAACTTCTGAGCATATTTTCCATCTGCCGTCTCTACAACTGCTCAACAAGAGGGATCTGGATCAACATTCAGAATGTTGTGTGTAGAACGCGAGACTGAGGTCTAAAACGGGGGCTGGCCCAGCGTTGGCGAGGGTCAAACTTTGGGTGGATGGATGAGTTGTTTTTCTGGCATGCCCCACCAAGATCAAAGTCAGTAGGAAGCACAGAACACTTCCATGCAGTTGAATCATCTGTTTTGTCTTCCCTTCCCTGCCCCACCTCCCCCTAAAGCGACAGCCCCAGATGAGACAAGACGGTTACATGTCACCAGCCTCTCACCTCTCAGTCTGGAAGCAGCAAAGTAAATCCAGCAAAAGGAGATGCAGGAATGGGACCAGTTCATGTTTCTCCTTAGTCTCTATAATAAAGTCTCAGCCAGGCAGTGTGGTCTTCTGCTTCCCCCTATGAATGCAAAGGATCTGAGCACAAGGAGCCCACACTGCCACAGTCTTATGGCGACAGCTGGAGAGCTCCAGCTTGCATTGCATGCAGGACCCAGATCCTGAGATCCAGGCCTGCCCTCCCTCCCCTCCGGTAATTTGAGACTGGCAGCTCCAGTGGCTGAGATGCCGGGAACCCAGGGGGTGTTAGGTCCAGCAGCACTGTTCTGGGGTGGGGGGCATCGCAGTTGAGGGTCCCTAGCCACCCTCACCAGAAACAAGAGGAGGTAGATGCAGGCAGCAGAGGTATGCCGGACACCCCAGAGACTCCATCTAAGTAGAATGAGAGCTTTCTACACCCACCACAAGCAGATTCAGCCTGAGTCCAGGGACTAAGGGAAGCTCAACAGATTGCGCCATGGAACGGCCATCCAGAAAGGCTCTATGAGCTTTTCGCAGCATTGAAGAGGGAAAGAGACACAATTCTACGATCTCCAGAATATACTGGCATTTTGGGTTTTTCTCTGCCTCAGCTTCTGATCCCTCCTGCAGCTGTCCCACTGGGCACGGATCTTACATAGTAAATGTTTGTGAGTACATGTGTGAGGGGGTGTGCTGGATGAGTAGATATTCACTCGCTTAAGAAGCCCAGCACTGTGAGTTGAATTTGGACTTGACCACCTGGGTTTGACTGCCAGCCCAAACCCTGACTAGCTCTATTATTCTAGATAAGTCACCTAACCTCTCTGAGCCTTCCAGAACTACAGACTGGGGAAAATCATATTTCCTCTCTCTAGAGATACTGAGATAACTGTATGTGAAAGCGCTTTCTACATGTCAGTAATTTTCATCTTTGATCAGCTTTGCAGATCCAGAATTTCTATATTTACAAACTCACCCAGGGTTTATCAGCTCAAAAAAAAATTAAAAATGGGTTCAAAGGCTGACCAGATCAGCATGAGAATAAGCATAACCAATGGTGATATGACTAATGATGATACTCTTGGCATTTGAATGCTACTTCATATAAAATGTCACAGTCATTTCTCATATGTGATATAATTTTACTCCTACAGAAAAGTGTCAATTTTCAATTGCTACTTAGGGAACTCGTGTATGTGTCTCCTCTTGCTGGGGAAACTGTTTTGGAAAACTATATTAAGATAATCTGGTTCCCTGGAATCGGAGCAAGGAAATTGGATAGCTCTGTTTCATCAGGTTTCAGCTGCCTGATGAGTCACCCCATCCCTCTTCGGGAATGTGTCCTCTGAGTGGAACAGACACTCAAGCCATCGGCAAAGTGTTTCTTAATTGCCTATCCCCTTGTGTTGATTGTGAAGACATTATTTTTCTGACGCCCCTAGTCTGACTGACTCATCAAATGACACAATTCCAGGTGCCCACGCTCAGGCCTCCTTCAATAAACCATCCACTCCAGAATCTCAGAGCCAGAAGGTATTTTCAAAATGGAGTTTAAGGCCTCATTTCCACACCAGGAAACTGAGGCCCAGGGATGCAGAGTGGCTTCCCTCCAGCAGTGATCGGCCAGAGACAGGATCGGGCTGCCTGCCCCAGTCCACTGTGCTCGCCGCAGCACTAGCAGTGCATCTCTTCCTTCTCATTGCCTTTCATCAATATGGCTTTTGATGCCAGCTGGGTGGTGACTTCCTTGTGGGTAGCGGATCTTTACCTTATATGTCTTTGATTCCTTACAACACTCATAGGGTTGAATTGTAGTTGACACAGAGTTTACCTTGAATCGTGCCCATTTCCTTACTGTTCCTCTCCCCTCCCTTCAGGCTCCCTTCTCCCCTCAAGGACCTCTTTTAGGTTGAAGCTGCTGAGAACTTTTGCCCACTGGGGTCCAGTCTCCCGGGGGGCATTCCTGGCTCCATTCCAGGAGAATGATGGCAATGATCCCGTTCCTTAGAATAGACACCTGTCTGACAAAGAATCCTAGTGAATTCTATGGCTGAAAGATCCTCTGCCAAGCAGCAGAGCTGGGATGGGAAGAACAAATATCTTTATTCTGCTACATGTGTTTTTTAAAACAAAAATTACAAGAGTCAAGCATAATATTTTGCAAAGGATTTTTTTCCCACAAATGAATATAGCATGAATATTTTCTCCATTTCATTAAATACAGGATCAGAACATTTCTAACCTGTAAAGAGCTCTTCGAGGACCATCTAGCTGAGTTCATCGTGTTACAGATGAAGAAACTGAGGAGTAGAGAGGTCAGAAGCCTTCGCAAGGACAGAACCCATTGCCCTGACTCTCGATACAGTGCTCCTTACACAACACCAGTGCAGCTGGTGAGGAAGCTTAGAGGAAATCAAGGTCACGTGTGCCTTTAGGCAGCTTGGGAATGCGCTTCCATTCAGCCAAGGGCGGGTGGGACCTCCATCTTTCCCGCAGGAGGATGGGTAAAGGATGCCAACTCTCCACCGAGAGCCATGCCAGACCCTCAACCTTTCCAGGAGCCTGGGCTCTTCGCAGAGGAGTGCTGTCCTAGGAGCTCAGAGCCATGACACCTGCTAACCGGTGCTTCACAACTCACTGCAATGGCAGGAGATACCTCCATGGGACTCCGTGCCCGAGGACCTAGTTCACTGCTGCTTTGCAAGTTTGCTGGCTTTATCCTGGGTATGCGTCTTGAAATTTAAAAAATAAAAACACCCCTCAAAATTCCTTTAAAAGAGAACTACGTGAATTCCTTCACCTTACACCAGAGTTTGGGATAAGCGTTGGTAGTTAAGATGCAAAATCATGCCCGCAGGGCTGCCCATGTCACCACTCTTCAAACATTTTGGGGTCTACTTCTGTCTTTGTTTTCTTAATCAAGAAAAGCAATATAATGTAGACTACAGACCCTGGAGTCGAACCGCTTGGATTCAAGTCCAGTCCTACCACTTACTAGCTGTGTAGCCTTGGGTAGATTATTCGACCTCAGTTTCTTCATGTATAAAACAGGGACAATTACAATAGTGCCTACCTCTTGGGGTTGTTTTGAGGACTAAATCAGTTAATGCATGTGAAACCCTAAAAACAGTGCTTGAGGCTGGGAGTGGTGGCTCGGCGTGGTGGCTCACGCCTGTAATCCAAGCACTTTGGAGGCCAAGGCCGGCAGATCACCTGAGGTTGGGAGTTCAAGACCAGCCTGACCAACATGGTGAAACCCCATTTTTTTTAAAACAAACAAACAAATAAACAAAACAGTGCTTGCACATAAAATTACTAGACAAATGATCACTAAAGAGGAAAATGACATGTTAAGCATGTCATCTATAGCTCAATGCCACTATTTATTTTATTTATCTATCTATTTATTTTTCCTCTCCTCTTCCTCTCCCCCTTCCATCTCTCTCTCTCTCTCTCTCACGCAGTCTCTCTCCCAACTTCTTGATAGACCTGGTTAGAGGATAATTGGTTTTTTGTTTGTTTGTTTGTTTAGAGACTGGGTCTTGCTATGTTGCCCAGGCTGGAGTGCAGTGGCTATTCACAGGCGCAATTCCACTACTGATCAGCACAGGAGTTTTCACCTGCTCCGTTTCTGACCTGGGCCAGTTCACCCCTCCTTAGGCAACCTGGTGGTCCCCCACTCCCAGAAAGTCACCATATTGATGCCAAACTTAGTGCGGACACCCGATCGGCATAGTGCACTACAGCCCAGAACTCCTGGACTCAAGCAATCCTCCAGCCTCAGCCTCCCAAGTAACTGGGACTACAGGCTCGAGCCACCGCACCCTGCAGGTTAATTGTTTTATGTGACAAACAGCTTGTACTATGGGTGGGAGAATATTGGTCCTACTATTTTCTTGTTGTCCTTTTTTATTGTGATGTTAATATTTTTGTCAGTCCACTATGGATTTATTTATTTACTTACTTATTTCTGCAATAGTCTTTTTCATCCTCAAATCCACTTTGTGAGAATTATCCAATCTAACTCCGTCACAGAGATTGGCAAACTCTCTGCAAAGAGCTGGATAGTAAATATTTTCAGCTTGGCAGGCCATATGGTCTCTGTAGCAACTACTCTTCTCTGCTGTTGTACTATGAAAGCAGCCATAGGCAAAATGAATCTGTGGCTGTGTTCCAATAAAACTTTATTTACAAAAATAGGTGGCAGCACATAGTGTGTTGACCTCTGATACAGACCAGCAGATCAATAAATCCATTTTGCTCATGAAAGTTGCAATAGGGAACAGTGTTCCAGATGAAGAAGAGGCAAAGCCTTCTGGGAAAAGAGCTTGATGTGGGCAGATGCCTGGCAGGGCTAGAGCTGACTCTGGCTGTAGCTCAGCCAGTGAGATTCAAACTGCCTTCCAGCAGAGGCTCTGGGCATGAAAGAAGCCTTTCTAATAAACAGTCAGAAATATAAGAGAACTGGAGAATAGGAAGCAGCCCTGTTGGATGCCTGGAGGCTGAGCAAGCCTCCTCACTTCATGGTGACCATGATAGTGTCATGGGCAAGGAATTAGAGTTTCCAGATACAGGTGATGGTAGGAACGGTGGCTACAGCCAGGCCAGAGGCTGGCAGGGTGAGCAGCAGGGGAATGATTTAGAAGTTCAGGTGAGTCTCTGAATACGGACAGGCACGGAGGGCAGAGCTCAGGCAGTTTCACTAGGAGGTACAGAGTCCCAGAGCACTATTTTGTTTCTAGATTGCTAGAAATCCCAGCAACTGCACTCACTCCCACAATTGTACTCAAATCCATTGGCCTGGGGGAGTGCACTCCCTCATGATGACTGTGCACTGTGGCCTCCAACTCCTGTGCTCAAGAGGTCCTCCCATCTCAGCCTTCCAGGTAGCTGGTACTACAAGTGCATGACATCAAGCCAAGTCAGGTGGTCATCTTAAAACACAAGTCTCATCATGTCACCCTCTGCTCAGTGGATTCTCTCCAGTGGATTCTCACCTTATTTGGAATAAAATCTCAAAACAAAAGGGATTCAGGAAAGGGAGGAAGGAGGACTTCTGGGCAAATGGGAGCAGTGGGCCCAGAGCTCATTATGGTATGGGCACCAAAAGGTGATGACACTAGACGTGGAGCCGATCCTCCTTCTGTGGCCTCACGTGTCTGTGTCTCACTGTTGTCCCACGGTGTTCTGGCTCTGGCAGCGGTGTGCGGTGGACTGGAAAAGTCTTCTGAGTGAAACCCAGCGGGACGGTCTCTCTTGGTGCTTCTGGGCATGGTGGAGGAAACGTCCCGCGTCTCAACTTTCCCAACCATGACTTAAAACAGCCCCAACTCCTGAGCAGTCTCCTCGCCTCTTCTGCCTCACACCCATACGTTAGTCTACTGGGGCTCCCGCAACAAAATACCATAAACCAGGTGAATCAAACAACAGAAATTTCGTTTCTCACAGTCCTGCCTCCCTGCCTGAGGACCAGCTCTTCCAAGAATCAGCTGCAAGTCCAGACCAAGGCGTGTGCAGGGCTGGTTTCTCCCAAGGCCTTTCTCCTTGGCTTGTAGATGGCTGTCTTCTCCTTATGTCCTCGCATGGTCTCTGTGCATGTCTGGGTACTAATCTCTTCTTCTCAGGGAGCCATGAATAAGGACAGATCTGGAGGGCAGGGCCCTGGCAATTTCCCTAAGAGACACAGAGTCCCAGAGCACTGTTTTGTTTCTAGGTTGTGATCCCGTTCTGGGACTGTACCCAAACCCATTGTCTCCTCCGATGAAATTAGTCCCACCCCAATGACCTCATTTAACCTGAATTACCTCTTTAAAGACCATATCTCCAAATATGGTCACATTCTTCATTGCTGGGAGTTAGGACTTCAGCATGTGAATCTTGTAGGATGCAATTCAACCTGGAACACCCCATATCCAATCTGTGAACAAATCCCGCAGCTCCACCTTCACGACATATCAGGAAACCAGCCGCCTCTCCCCGCCTTCCCTACTGCCTTCCTGGTCCAAGCCATTGCTGACTGCCACCTGCACCAACTGCACTTGCCTCCTTGCAGCCAATGGTGCCCCTGAATCCCCTTCTCCAGGTAAGGGCCAGAAGGTCATTTTATCTCATTTCACCTATTTTTTATTTTTAAATATTGGATAAGATGGGGGTCTCACTGTGTTGCCCAGGTTGGGGTGCAGTGGCTATTCATTCCCTCATGGTCATCGTGCACTGTGGCCTCCAACTCCTGGGCTCAAGAGATCTCCCGTCTCAGATTCCCAGGTAGTTGGGACTACAAGTACATGCTAGCAAGCCCAGCCAGGTGGTCATCTTAAAACACAAGTCTGGGCCGGGCATGGTGGCTCAAGCCTGTAATCCCAGCACTTTGGGAGGCCAAGTGTGGTGGATCACAAGGTCAGGAGTTTGAGACCAGCCTGGCCAAGATGGTGAAATCCTGTCTCTACTAAAAATACAAAAATTAGTCTGGCATGCTGGTAGGCACCTGTAATCCCAGCTACTTGGGAGGCTGAGGCAGGAGAATTGTTTGAAGCCAGGAGGTGGAGGTTGCAGTGAGCCAAGATTGTGCCAGTGCACTCTAACCTGGGTGACAGAGCAAGACTCCATCTCAAAACAGCAAACAAAACCACAAGTCTGCTCATGTCGCCCCTCTGTTCAGTGGATTCTCTCCAGTGGACTCTCACCTTATTTGGAATAATAAAAGCCAAAATCCTTGCTGGCGACTACAAGGCCGTGCGTGATGTCTCCCATGACTTTTCTTCCCCTGCCCTCTCCCCCTCACTCATGCCACTCCAGCCACCCTGGCCTCCTTGCATTCCACACACACGCTGCGCCTCTCCTTCTGTTCCTTCTGCCTGGGGCACTGTTAGCATCTCCTCCTGACTCCCTTTCTTCTTCCTGGGTTCAGCCTAGTGCCTTCTTATCAGAAGCCCTTCCCTGATGATGCTGCAGTGAGTAACATCTCACCCCTCTCTCCATCTCTGGGATCCACTCTTCCCTTGCACTTAGGATCAGCTGGCGTATGTGTGTGCATTGCACGTGGTAGTTATCATGTCTCCCTACTAGAAATTGAGTTCCACGGAAGTGGGGACTTTGTCTTATTCTGTGCTGTTCTCCTAGATACAGACAGCATATTAGAGGATATTTACTGATTGCATACATGAATAATATCTAGAATGAGAAATCTAAAGAATTGAAAAGTAGGGGAAAGGCCAGCTCTCAGACAAAGAATGGTGGGTATATTTCCTATGATTCATAAGCTTACTTGGTTTTTTAGCACTCATGGCCAGGGTGTTATTTACAGCTTTAGATTGTCAGTCTACTGCTGTGTTACATTTTAACCTGCGTCAAAGCAAAATTCCTTGAGAACATGAACCATAATTTTTCCTTACACATAGTTCCAGCTCAAGGGAAAGAACCACCAAGACCAGTTGGCAGCGTCTGCCAGGATGCAGGAGGAGGGCGTGGAGGCATCTCTCTGCTGACTTAATGCAACAGAAAGAACCTAAGGACACAGGAGGAGCCCTAAGGCCCAGGTTCAAGTTCTAGCACCACCACTTACTAGACACGTGAATAGTAATTATTTCTCAGAGTCTCATTTTCTGATTTGTAAAAATGAGGATTATACTGAGGTGGGTGGATCACCTGAGGTCAGGAGTTCAAGACCAGCCTGACCAACATGGAGAAACCCCGTCTATCCCAAAAATATAAAATTAGCCAGGCGTGGTGGTGCATACCTGTAATCCCAGCTACTTGGGAGGCTGAGGCAGGAGAATAGCTTGAATCCAAGAGGCAGAGGTTACAGAGAGCTGAGATAGGGCCATCGCACTCCAGCCTGGGCAACAAGAGCAAAAACTCCAACTCAAAAAAAAAAAAAAAGGACTATACTATTTTATCCAAAAGGGTTATTGTAAGGATTCAAGAGAAACCAGATAAAGCGCCAAGCACACACCTGGCACATAGCAGGACTCAGTGAATGCCACTATGATTCCCCCTGCTGAACCACACAGGCTAGAGTACTCAGAAAACACCCATTGGTTAAAAGAAACTCATAAAGTTGCCAACAAAAGAGCCAAGTTCTTGAAGAGACATGAGTGGGTGATAAGAGACATGCAGTTTTCTGGGTCAGGAGAGCAGCTGATATATGATCCAGGGTATCTGGTATGTCCAAGTGAGTGATCCGGGGACTGTAGCAGGCTCTGATGTCTGTGCTTTGTCAGAGGGTGCATACTGTTCTCCCTGAAATCCCCTGAGGGAATATATTTGAAAGTTGCAAAACTGTACGCAGCGGCATAGGGTGAGTATCTCCTGGCTTCCTCCTGTTTCTGGGGTCTTTCTTCACTGTGCAGAGAAGTCCTCGTCCACAGGACATTTCTGGGCTCAACAGTAGCCCACTTGCTTCTGGGAACTTTTCAGACATTTTCCTTTGTTCTTGAGTTTCTGACCTTCTCACCCCAGGAGGTTCTCACCCCAGAGGCTCAGCTTCCTCTTCTCAGAGCAGACCCTGCGGTTACAATTGTGCAGTATTTCCCTGCTGGTTGCAATCACCGTCTCTCTGCTAACAGTGTAAGAGTTAGGCAAATGACAAGCCTGGGAAAAGGCAGAAGGGGCATGCTCTGCTCTTCTCCTGTTAACAGTAGCACACGACTTCAAAGATGCAAATCCTAGAGAAGGGAAGCTGGGAAATTCAGAGACAACACTGTGCAAACCCAGAGGATGTCCTTCCCAGGCTGTTCTGGGAGCTACCAACCCCCAGCCTGTCCCACAGCTTCTGCCCTGAGAAGCAGCATGGCCCCACGGCCCCAGATCCTCACTCGTCTCCCGCTCCCCAATCCTCTGCCCTGTCCTGGAAAGTGTGCAATAAAGGGACATGTTAAAACCGAAAAGAGGCAAGGGCCAGGCGTGGTGGCTCACGCCTGTAATCCCAGCACTTTGGGAGGCCGAGGCGCATAGATCACAAGGTCAGGAGATTCGAGACCATTCCTGCCAACATGGTGAAACCCCGTTTCTACTAAAAATACAAAAATTAGCTGGGCATGGTGGTGCATGCCTGTAGTCCCAGCTACTCGGGAGGCTGAGGCAGGAGAATCACTTGAACCTGGGAGGCGGAGGTTGCGATGAACCGAGATCACACCACTGCACTCCAGCCTGGGTGACAGAGGCAAGGAGGTGCTGTCTCCCAGGAAGCAATCAGCTGCTCCATCTCCCACCCCACCTGCCCTCCGCATCTCTTCAGCTAGGCCTGCTTAGCCGAGAGCAGCTCCATGGGTATGAATGACTAGGCGCCTGCTTCTGAAATCATGTTTGGAAGTGGGGAAGGGTACTGAAAAGTAAAGCAGGAGAACTGGAAGATTTGATTCCCAAGTTTTTCCTTGAAGACACTTTTTAACTTTCTCCGTTTCTTCTTCTCACTTACCTCACCGTTGCCATTGCCATAGGCTCTAAGAACTGAACGAGAGGAGACCAGAAGAACCACAGAAAGAACCACAGAAAGGACAAGGAAAACCAGTGTGGCAGGGGGCAGGTGGGCAGGGGGCGGGGGTGGGAGGATGGACACACAGCTCCTGACCATGTAAGAGCCAGGCCAGAAGCTAGGTCCTCAGATACATTAGGTCTTCTCAGTGCCTTTCAGAGCCATATTGGAGCCTGAAAAAAAAAGAGAGAGAACATTGGCAATACTAATCCTGTTTTTCTGTTTTGAGACAGAGTCTCTCTGTTGCCCAGGCTGGAGTGCAATGGTATGATCTCGGCTCACTGCAACCTCCACCTCCAGGGTTCAAGCAATTCTCCTGCCTCAGCCTCCCAAGTAGCTGGGATTACAGGCACAGACTACTATCACCACGCCCATCACCGTGTTCATTTTTGTGTTTTTGGTAGACAAGGGATTTCGCTATGTTGGCCAGGCTGGTCTCAAACTCCTGACCTCAGGCAATCCACCCATTTCAGCCTCCCAAAGTGCTGGGATTGCAGGCATAAGACACTGCTCCCAGCCACTAATCCTGTTTTTAAACTTCGGTATTTTTATTTATAATGAAATGTTTTGCATTAATTTTGATGTTTAGAAATATTGTATTAAGGTGAGGCATGGTGGCTTATACTTGTAATCCCAACACTTTGGGAGGTCGAGGTGGGAGGATCACTTGAGGCCAGGACTTCAAGACTAGCCTGGACCAAAAAATGAGACCCCATATCTACCCAAAAAAAAAAAGGGTTTTAAAAATTACCTGAGCATGGTGGCTCATACCTGCAGTCCCCGCTACATGGGGAGGCTGAGGTGGGAGGATCACTTGAGCCCAGGAGTTTAAAACTGTATAGTAAGCTATGATCACACCACTGGACTCTAGTCTGGGTGATGGACAGAGACCCTGTCTTAAAAAAAAAAAATTATTGGCCAGATGTGGTGGCTCACGCCTGTAATCCCAGCACTTTGGGAGGCCAAGGTGGGCAGATCACGAGGTCAGGAGTTCAAGACCAGCCTGGCCAACATGGGGAAACCCATCTCTACAAAAATATAAAAATTAGCCGGGCATGGTGACAGATGCCTGTAATCCCAGCTACTCGGGAGGCTGAGGCAGGAGAATTGCTCGAACTTGGGAGGCAGAGGTTGCAGTGAGCCGAGATCGTCCCATTGCATTCAGCCTGGGTAACAAGAGCAAGACACTGTCCCCGCTAAAAATTATCTATATTCATTACTAATATTTTGGCACCCCCTTAAGTGTGCACTGAAAGTAAATGCCTTCCTGTCTCACTCCGGTTCTGGCCCTGATGAGATTCAGCCCAGCTGATGAAGCTGTCAGTTCTCCTGGTGGATGATTTTTCTTTTTTTGGAAAGAAAGAGTGAAAGCTCTAAAAATAATCTTCAAAATCAAAGTCTTTTTTTTAATGTGCAATTCTACTAAAAGAATTAAGAAAAGAGTGAAATTCTCACCCACAAAAAGAAACCAAATTTAGACACGATTCGAATCCTTTATCTTCTGACAAAGCCAAGGTACTTCACCTTCCCAGCCACCAGGTGTCTCTGTAAACTCCCTGCAGGCCTCTGCACAGGGCGCTGCAGATAACGTCATATGTGAAATCTGCTGTTTTTAACCAGCTCCAAAGAGACAGCACATACAAAAAAAAAAAAAAGTTTGAAATGTAACAGCCTCAGATACCAAATTTACAGTGATCTGTCCATTTATCCAGGATTTCTGGTAAATAGCCAAGTGCTTATGATAATACAATGTATTAACAGATTTGAGCTAAGAAATAGATTATTAGAGTCAGGTTGTCCTAATCAGGACACTTTCTAGAATGTCCCTCCTTTATTGTTTCCTCATATATTATCCAGATTAATTTCTAACACAATACAATTCTGCAAGATCAAAAATAGAGTATTCCAGGAACTAACTCTTCCCCTGGTTTGGGGGACTAGATTTTACCCTATTCTTTAGGGTAGGGAATTTTGTTTTTGTTTTTGTTAAGGCAGAGTCTCACTCTGTTGCCCAGGCTGGAGGGTAATGGTACAATCTCGGCTTGCTGCATGCCACCTCTGCCTCCTGGGTTCAAGTGATTCCTTTGCCTCAGCCTCCCTAGTAGCCAGAATTACAGGCGTGCACCATGACACACGGCTAATTTTTAGTAGAGACAGGGTTTCACCATGTTGGCCAGGCTGGTCTTGAACTCCTGACCTCAAGTGATCCACCTGCCTTGACCTCCCAAAGTGCTGGATTACAGGTGTGAGCCACTTTACCCGGCCTAGGGTAGGGAATCTTGAAAACAATATTTAAACCATTTGTTTATGGTAAAACAAACAAACAAAAAAAAACAAAAAAATCAATGCATGAAGTGCTATGGTGGGGTGGGGGGCAGAAAATAAAGTATTGGGAAAGTTGTACTCTTCTTTCCAAGTAAGTTGACTTTGGCTTGTTGTCATCCTTTCTCTTCCCATCCTCACCTCACCCCTCAGAAGAAAATGCAACACTTTAGTGAACAGACCATTTCCTCGGAACGTAACTTTTTTGTGAGTTAATTCTGCAAATAATCACTCCATTCCACACCTTGGGGGGACCATCGATCCTTCTTCCAAAGGTTGGGGAAAATGACTCTTGGGAGAGACCTCTGTGATGACACTCCACGGGCTTCTTCAGCTTGTCTCAGATAGCATTTGTTCTTCATTTAAAAATTGCCACTCATGACAATCACAGTAGGAACGCGGCTACTGTTCACGATGAGGTGCTCACTGCTTATTTTAGTACAGTCATTTCTCTGGGTTTCCAAGGCAGGAAAACTCCAGCTTTTCTCCTAACTTCCTAGGCAATTCCTCCTCATCTGCCTGTTCCCTTAATGTCGGGTTTCTCGGGATTCAATCCCAAGCCTTCTTCTCTTGGTCGAGGTAGAAGAAAACCTTACCAGTTATAATGAAACTTCAGACTATAAGAAAAGAGGGAGTAACAGTGGGTTCCATGATGTCAAATGAGTCACATGTCTTGAAGAGGAATGCCAACCACAGGCTCCATCCCTCATATCTGGGTAGCTGCATCCTTTCTATGAGTCATCTGGGCATTAAACAGGCATCAAATCACAGGGGGTCTTGTTCAAATGCAGACCCCAAGTCAGCAGGACCGAGGCTGAGATTCTGCATCCCACATGATACTGATGCTGCTGTCCCATGGACCACGCTTTGAGAAGCAACGTTTAGATGATCATATAATTATAATGTGATACTGATAAAACATACCTAAATTATCAATCACACCAACAGATCAAATCAATTATAATAATGGCTGAATTGGGAGAGGGAAGTTGATTTTGAAAAATTAGAAGAATATATGCTTCTGGTTTCTAAAACTCAAAATCTATTTGAAGAGAAAAGGGACCTAAAAGTTCCATGACATCAGAAACAAGATTCTGTTTTTTCAAAGGGCCCAACCTAAAGATTGATTGTGCAGCTTTGAATGACTAGCCCCAGTACCAAGAATCAATTCTTTTATAACTCAGAATCTGCAGCATGAGCCAGTCTGAATTTGGCGGGTAGGGGAAGGGGAAGAAGGATGATCCATAGTATTTTTGCAATCCTAAATTGATACAGAAATAGGAAACCCAGAAAGCTATAAAATAAAACTAAGAATTAAATTTATGTGTATTTATAATCAGTGTAGATGATGAACAATCTTAAATCCATGATATTAGCAATTTAAAAAATCAATGACGGGCCAGGGGTGGTGGCTCATGCCTGTAATCCCAGCACTTTGGGAGGCCGGGGTGGGCAGATCACCTGAGGTCAGGAGTTTGTGACCAGCCTGGCCAACATGGTGAAACCCCATATCTACTAAAAATACAAAAAATTAGCTGGGTTTGGTGGCACACACCTGTAATCCCAGTCACTCAGGAGGCTGAGACAGGAGAATCACTTGAACCCAGGAGGCAGAGCTGCAGTAAGCTGAGACCATGCCATTGCACTCCAGCCTGGGCAACAGAGCAAGACTCCATCTCAAAAAACAAACAAACAAATCAAAAAACAGATAACAAAATCAATGATGGGCCGAGCACAGTGACTCAACGCCTATAATCCCAGCACTTTGGGAAGTTAAGGCAGGCAGATCGCTTGAGGCCAGGAGTTCGAGTCCAGCCTGGCCAACATAGCGAAACCCCATCTCTAGTAAAAAATACAAAAATTAGCTGGGCATAGTGGTGCAGGCCAGTATTCCTAACTGCTCGGGGACTGAGGCAGGAGAATCGCTTGAACCCAGGAGGCAGAGGCTACAGTGAACCAAGACTGTGCCACTGCACTCCAGCCTGGCCAACACAGCAAGACTCTGACTGAAAAAAAAAAATCAATGTTACATCATAATTTCTGTAATCATTGCGATAACTAGTACGTTTTGCCAGCTTTTAAAGGTGTTTAATGCACTTAAGATCCAATGGGTTTGTGTTATGATTTTAATTTAAAAAAAAAAGAACTTAATTTAGGCATGCAATTAACACCTAAATGTTTGGAAAAAACACTTAAATGTTTGGGAAAAACTTATGCTTTTATTTTCTTAACAATCACAATAGGAACATGGCTAACGTCCACAATGAGGTGCTCACTACTTATTTTAGTACAGTCATTATTTTCTTAAAAGCATAAGTTGGCCGGGCGCAGTGGCTCACGCCTGTAATCCAAACACTTTGGAGGCCAAGGCAGGCGGATCACCTGAGGTTGGGAGTTCAAGACCAGCCTGACCAACATGGTGAAACTCTGTCTATTAAAAAAAAAAAAAAAAAAAAAAGCAAAGCATAAGTTTTACCTTATTAGTTATAAATGTACTGCACAAATAGAGAAATGCTGACTGTTGACTAAAAGAATGCTAATTGCTTAACAAATTTATGAGGTCTCGGCGACCTTGTAGGATATCAAATGTGTCAAGTTCCTGCCAACACAATTTAGACATTGCAGAAAAAGAAATTTATGTAATTTCTTTCTTCTAGAATGTGCTTCTCCAACCTTTGCATGCCTATTTGTGAATCTGTGTGCTTAATGACTCTTTCTTCTTGGATTGTGAATTCCGTGACCATGGAAACAGTTTACCATGGTGATCTTTATGCTCCTGCAAAGGTTTCTGGTATTATCCCATTTACAGAAGGCAGGCTGGGAGACTTTTAAGTAGCATGTCCATGTTGTAGTGCTGGGATAGAACCAATGTCTCTTACTTGTGAACCCATATTCAATAAACAGTGATTGCTGATTGAATGCTGCTCAGGTCATCTGCTGTGTTCTGCAAACACAAAGTCACAGAATTATGGGACCTCCCAGAGCTTTCCTTGAAAAGAAGACTTGGGGCAAAACTTTAAACACTACTCCCTTAAAGAGCCAATCATAGAGAACACAATGAAAATACACATCTATCATTTAGGCCTTCCTTAAAATAAATTATGCCCCTTGCTCTTTACATGGACTGATAAGAAAATAAAAGCTGTGCAAAGTGATATTTCCTAACTTTTTGCATGGAAAGGCAGCATAGCATAGTTAGGAGTAGTGAAGAGTCCCTAAAGAATTCTGGGTTCAGGCTGTCTGGATCTTGGAACTACCACTTGTTAGCTGGCGGCCTGGGGAAAGTTGCTTTTTGTTTTGTTTTGTTTTTTATGCAATTAATTTAAGAATGTATCAGTTACTCTTTTTTTTGAGACAGAGTTTAGCTCTTGTTGCCCAGGCTGGAGTGCAATGGCATGATCTTGGCTCACTGCAAACTCTGCTTCCCGGGTTCAAGTGACTCTCTTGCCTCAGCCTCCCAAGTAGTTGGGATTACAGGCATGTGCCACTACACCCAGCTAATTTTTTTGTATTTTTTAGTAGAAACGGGGTTTCACCATGTTAGCCAGGCTGGATTCGAACTCCTCTGACCTCAGATGATCCACCCACCTTGGCCTCCCAAAGTGCTAGGATTACAGGTGTGAGCCACAGCGCCCGGCTTTGGGGAAGTTGTTTAAACTCTCTGTGTTCTGTTTACTCATCTCTAAAGGGGCAGAACAAAGGCTCTATCATGAGGTTGTCCTGAGGACTGAATGAGGTGATGCCCATAAAAAGCTTAAAACAGTGACGATGTCTCTAAAAGCAGATAGCAAATATGCGCGTCATGTCTGATAACCTATTATAGACACCCAACTCATACTTGAACCCGGGACATTAGACTCCCATCTCTTTTCCACCGGATCAGACTACACTTCGTCATCCATTTTGGCTGGAACGCGCTGACATTTTTGCCCTGCAGGCACGATGTGCCCTCTGTGTAGCTCTCTTCTGCGTTTCCATGGCTGCGTTTCTTTTTCCTGCGTAACTGAAAACCCAAACTGCAGAGGCAGCTTTATTTATAGCTGAAAAATTAGTGTTATTTAGCTGGAGCTTTTCTGCAACCATCAGTCCATTACTGTAAAAGCATCCACGTTTACATTGCAACTTCCTTCTGTTTTTCCAGTGCCCTGTAATCCTTAATTCGCTCGCTACTCAAAACAATGTTTATTGAATGTCTATAGAGAGAGAGAGAAACTTGATCCAGCCTTTTTACATCCGAAACCAGCATCTTCCCAGAGCTCAGACTCTCACGTACCAACTGCTCCCTAGACAGCTCTCCATGGAGGTCCCACAGCACTTCAGATGCGGCCAAAGTGTAACTCACCATCTTCCCCTGTCCTGCCATGGGCTCCTAGTTTTGGTGAATGAAGCCACCATTCCCCAGTCCCCCATGCCAGATCCTGGCAGTTGCCCCAGATTTTCCTCACATACTACCACATTCCATCTGCCACCAAGCTCCATCAGTCCTGTCAGCTAGATCCACGCCATCCCTCTCAACTCCCCAACACTCTACAAGGTAGTATTTCTTGGACTGTTGAAAACCATCTTGGCCCGGTGCGGTGGCTCACATTTGTAATCCCAGCACTTTGGGAGGCCAAGGTGGGAGGATCACAAGGTCAGGAGTTCGAGACGAGCCTGACCAACATGGTGAAACCCCCGTCTCTACTAAAAATACAAAAATTAGCTGGGCATGGTGGCGTGTGCCTGTAATCCCAGCTACTCAGGAGGCTGCGGCAGGAGAATCGCTTGGACCCAGGAGACGGAAGTTGCAGTGAGCAGAGATCATGCCACTGCACTCCAGCCTGGATGATAGAGCGAGACTCTACCTCAAAAACAAAAAAAAAGAAGAAGAAGAAAACCATCTCGGGGCTGGTTCTTCTTCCTTCAGTCTCCTTTTCCTCTAGTCCTCGCTCATATTGCTGTTACGTTGATGTTTTGGACTCTGACCAAGTTATACTCCCCTACCCACCTGAAATCCTTCCATGTGCCCCGTTACCCACAGGATGAGGGCCCTGTCTAAACCATGGCTTGGGAGGCTCTTCACACTCTCAGCCCCGCCTTCCTCACCAGATGCATCGCCTGCCATCCCACATGGCTTTTTTTCTTTTCTTTTCTTTTTGTTTTTCTTTTCTTTTTTTTTTTTTGAGACAGAGTCTCGCTCTGTTGCCAGGCTGGAGTGCAGTGGCACAATCTCGGCTCACTGCAGCCTCCGTCTCCCAGGTTCAAGCGATTCTCCTGCCTCAGCCTCCTGAGTAGCTGGGACTATAGGTGTCCGCCACCACAACCAGCTAATTTTTGTATTCAGTACAGATGGGGTTTCACCATAGACTGGTCTCGATCTCTTGACCTTGCGATCCACCCACCTCGGCCTCCTAAAGTGTTGGAATTACAGGTGTGAGCCACGGTGCCTGGCCTTTTTTTTTTTTTTTTTTTCCTGAGAAAGGGTCTTGCTCTGTTGCCCAGGCTGGAGTGCAGTAGTACGATCTCGGCTCACAGCAGGCTCTGCCTTCCGGGTTCAAGTGATTCTCCTGGCTCAACCTCCCGAGTAGCTGGGACTACAAGCATGTACCACCACGCCCAGCTAATTTTTGTATTTTTAGTAGGGACGGGGTTTCACCACATTGGCCAGGCTAGTCTCGAACTCCTGACCTCATGATCCTCCTGCTTTAGCCTCCCAAGTGTTGGGATTATACGCATGAGCCACTGCGCCTGGCCCCACATAGCTCTAATAGCAACATGATCTGCTACACTCTCTCGGGCCTCCATGCTGTTTCCATGTGGTCACTCAGCCTTGAATAGCTGTACCTTCCATGTCCAGCCAGTGAATAGCTTCTCTTTTAAGACTCATCTGGAAAATCGCCTAATCAAGAAAGCCCTTTCCAGGCTCCCAGGCAGAATTCTGTTCTTCCTCTCCTATGTTCTGTGGTTTATGGTACATACTTCTATCATAGTGCCCATCCTATCACTAGATTCCACCTTTGAATTTAGATTCCACCTTTGACCTATCCTGGGTGCAGTGGCTCATGCCTGAAATCCCAGCACGTTGGGAGGCCGAGGCAGGCAGATCATTTGAGATCAGGAGTTCAAGATCAACCTGACCAAAATGGCAAAACCTCATCTCTACTAAAAATACAAAAATTAGCCGAGCGTGGTAGCACACACCTGTAATCCCAGATACTCAGGAGGCTGAGGCAGAAGAATCGCTTGAACCCAGGAGGTGGAAGTTGCAGTGAGCCAAGATCACACCAGTGCACTCCAGCCTGGGTGACAGAGTGAGACTGGGTCAAATAAATCCAGTGTAGTAATAGCCAAGATAAGTATAAGCTCAAGAGTTAAGCTTCTGGAAAAAGAGACCTGTATTTAACTTACCTTAGGTTGTAAGCCCCTCAGCAGAGGGGAGTAGGTCACCTTTTTGATGAGAATACGTGTTTTAAGATAAGAATTAAGACCATTTCATAGTTTCCCAGGAGAAACAGGCACTGAGAGGTGAGTTTTGATCAGAACATTGCTGCAAAATCCACTCATACTGCAAATATTTACTGAATGCTGGGCAGAGAGTTCATGAGAATTAACTACCCATCATCTTGTACTTCAGGGTGATTAAGGAATGTTTAGAGGAAAAAGACAAATTTCTAAGAAAAGTTGGATAACAGTAAAAGTTAAATTAGTAATGCAAGCAGCTGGACATGGTGGCTCATGCCTGTAATCCCAGCACTTTGGGAGGCCGAGGTGGGCGGATAACAAGATCAGGAGATTAAGACCATCCTGGCCAACATGGTGAAACCCCATCTCTACTAAAGATACAAAATATTAGCTCGGTGTGGTGGCGCACGCCTGTAGTCCCAGCTACTTGGGAGGCTGAGGCAGGAGAGAATCACCTGAACTTCGGAGGCAGAGGTTGCAGTGAGCCAAGATTGTGCCACTGCACTCCAGCCTGGAAGATGGAGCAAGACTCCATCTCAAAACAAAAGTAATGCAAGCAAAAAGACTATTTCTTTTTTTCTTTTTCTTTCTTTCTTTTTTTTAACTGGGTCTTCCTTTGTCACCCAGACTGAAATGAGTGATGCAATCACAACTCATTGCAACCTCTACCTTCTGGACTCAAGCGATCCTCCCACCTCAGCCTCCAGAGAGCTGGGACCACAGGGGCCACTACCACCACCAGCTAATTTTTTTGTTGTTGTTGTTTGTATTTTTATTGGAGACAGGGGTTTCACCATGTTGTCCAGGCTAGTCTCGAACTCTTAAGCTCAAGCTATCTGCCCACCTCAGCCTCCCACAATGCTAGGATTACAGGTGTGAGCCACAGCACCCTGCCAACTATTCCTTAAAGGCATGACTCATTGCCAAATGAGAGGTTTGGACCAGAAGTTCAGAGAAGGGAAAGAAGGGTTGGGCCTCCAGGGTGGACTGATCCATAGGAGGCAGAGACCAGAAACAAGGCTCTCACTGGACAGACTGGACCAGCAAGGTGGAGGGCATGGTGGAGGCATGGGGGTGCATCTTGGTAGAAAGAAAGCCTTTGGAATTTGGGGCTGGAGTTTCTGTTCTGCCATTTATTAGTTAGAGATCTCAGGGATTTTTTTTTTAATCTTCTCTGCACCTCAGTTTCCTCCTGGGTGAAGGGAATAATATTATCTATTCCATAAGCTCCATGTAGTATTCAGACCACAGACATCTGCAGAGTCTACTTATGCTACACCCTTTGATAAGCTCTGGAGTACAAGATGAAAAGAGAAGGGTCTCCCCTCCAGAGCTACTACATAAGGAGGGGCAGTCAATGCTGGTCTCCCTCTTCGTTTACCTTCCAGGGGTCTGTCATTTTAAAGGACCAGTGGGCAGACCCATGAGACACATCCATGGATTCCAGGACATTGGTTCAGAAGTTTGGTGACAGAACAAGCTTTTCACCATCCACATCGGAAGGTTCCTGCCTTCCTCTCCCACTTTCTGTGAGGAAATGTGCCTGTCCCTCGGGAGCTCCTGATTTTCAAGGCTTTTCCCCTGAGCTTTGATGAAGTCCGGGGGAGGCAGCGTCAAAGGCACACTCTAGTCACCTGCGATCGTTACCCAAAGCGCCTGCTGTTGACTTCGTCACGTCATCTTTTTAATTGCAAAAGACAACCGCTAGGGGGCCTGGGAGCCAGACGCTGAGCTCTGATTCCATTTATCAGGCAAAATGCCTTTCCTTCTTGCTGAAAAACGCAGTCAAGGTCAACAAAGCACACACCGTGGGCTGAGAACAATACCTTCTGCACCTTCTGCAAACCCTTAGTGAAGAACGCAGCTCCCTTGAGGCTAAAAAATATTCTTAACTCGGCCCATCCTCCACAGCTCATCAGGCTAGGCCAAGGGTTTCTCAGCCCTGATTCCATTTTTCAGTGCTTCCTTCTGATTAAAAGCCCTTTGGCGCAGCAGGATTGTCTATAATAATAGTAAATGGCTCACATGATGATGAGGCAATCCTTTCACACCGTGAGCTGCAATCCATCTTGTAAAGCCTTGCAACGGCCTGAATTACAGCCCTGGATTCTCGGCAAAGCCATGGAGTGGGGGGTTTTTCTTGATCCTCTCTCCTCTCCCAGTTTCCCTGCGCCTTATGCAGAGGCTTGAATGTCTAATGTACCATACTTACCTATGGCAATCCTCATTAAAATCAATCAATCACTTATTTGCAAAAAAGAAAAGAAAGAAAGAAAAGAGAGAAAAAAGGAAGGAAGGGAGGGAGGAAGGGAAGGAAATAAGAAAGAAAGAGAAAGAAAGAAAAGAAAGAAAGAAAGATCTCTACCTGGAAACAAGAATTTAAAAAACAAAAAGAAAAAAAAGAAAGAAAAAAATTTTCAGGCCCCTAGGGGCCTCCGGGGTCACAGTGACTCAAGTCCCTGTGACCAAAATTGGGTGGCAAAGCTTGTTTTTCCTTAGCAGGAGTCTGCTTTTGCAAAGGTTCATCTCTTACATTTTGTTTGAGACACTCACGCACACTCCAGCAACAATGGAAATGAACATAATTTCCCAAGCAGGTTGCCTAGAAACCACTCCTGTGTTTCTGAAACTAATTTAAACATGAAAATTCAGCTCCTGACTCATGCCAGGAATGCACGTCATAATTTTCTCAGTATTTTACTTTCTTTTTTCTCTCATATTACAAAATAATGCATGCTCATTGTGTTATATTTAGGGCGAGATAGACCAACACCAAGACAAAAGTATGCCGAATATAGGGTCTTTATTGCTGGCGACCACGGAGGACTCACGTCTCTCCAAACCGTGGCCCCGAGTTAAGGGTGAGCAGGATTTTTAAACTAAAAGAACTTCCAGGAGCTGGGAGCTGGGGATTTTTGCAAGCGAGCAGTTTGTACAGAAGCCAAAGCCGGCAGTTAGAAGCAGGAGGAATTCTCAGGGTCAGTGCGACCCTGAGCGGCGGGTTCTTGAATTCCATTGAAATGATGGCTGGTGTCTGCACCTGGCGTTGGCCTGATTAATCGTAGTGCCTTATCACTAGCCTGTGAGCCTGAGAAGCCATTACATTTAGCCTGGCTGAAGCCATT